>JANVCJ010088785.1:0-10549 GCA_026413505.1 Epizoanthus ramosus
AGAACCAACTTGCCATTTAACTTAGATTTGATCCTTTCACAGCACCACTGTGTATTTACTCTATATTTTGTACAACCTATAGTTAATTCCGGTTGTGGTATTCACTATTGTACACAGTCAACCTTTTCTGAAACAGCCGTATTTGAGAAGTACAGAAGACGAATCACATTGAACAACAATGAGCTACAGGAGGAGTCCTGAATTCCATACTGATTCATTATTAACGACTCCAGCTAAACCCTTACCTTGCCTTTCTTACATAGATGAACATTGTACAAAGACAGTCGAGCGCCTGCTCTTAGTCCTCGACCCATATTGGAACAAGGTTGGTGAATCATGTACAACCTTCAACAGATGACAGACTATATTAGTGAATGTCCTGTTCGGAGAGTAGCGGGCCTTCCGCCTGCTCTTAGTCCTCGACCCATATTGGAACAAGGTTGGTGAATCATGTACAACCTTCAACAGATGAAAGACCTGCTCTTAGTCCTCGGCCAACATTGGAACAAGGTTTGTATCTCATGTACAACTTAGGAGTGTCGCTGAGGTTGGTATTCAGGGTATTGTCAACCATTTCTATAAATTTTGGCTGATAATTAGATGACGCATGTTCTGTTTTCATCAGCAATTATATAATCATTTGAATGTTTTTTTGTTGTTCTCTTGCGCTTACAACCCATGATTCGCGGCCTTTTCCTGCTAATAGAGGTGACACAGCCCCTTTATATGAATCACAATTTTATTCTGGCAAACCTTAGCAATTCTTTTCTTTTCTACACTTGTTCCCGTATAGCAATTTCAGTCATGCGAAATGTGACAAGCTTGTGAGTGTAAACAATCTCCTCTTACCTTATCTTGCCGTCCAGTTCATATATTCCAGACTCTGGCTGGATACACGCGCTGATTACTCCCTACGTGAGAAAATGTAACAACAAACTATCAGCACCCACATTTGTTATGCAACTGGCCCAGCTGGAGCCGGCCCTGATCCCGGAGGGATTCTTGGATTTTAGGAGATATTAGGAGAATGTTTCTTTTATTTTCGAAAATCTTAGGACAAGTTTGGGAATGATAAAAACATTGTCGAAAAGTTTGAAAAATGATCGTAAAACATTCGGACATTTTCGTAAATCGTTAAAATAATTCTAAAATGGCCGGTTTGTGAAAGGCTTTGTTTCAAATTTGACCGGACGGGTGTACATACCATTCTGGCTGACATCCGTGAGTCAGACATTAACTCAGTCACTATAAAATATGCTGTTTGATGAAACGAAGAAAAGCCGTAATTAAAATAATTTGTCCTTTAAAATATGTAATTAATACACAGGCACATTTAATCACATGTCAAGCAGATTACTTGCCAGTGAAATTGATTTTTTTTGGTTTAAAATAGTTTACAGGACATCTACAAACACTGTGTCCTTAAATACCAGAAAAGTAATCCGTTGAGTTTTGTTGTCGATGTTATCGATACAAGAAATTCATACCGAGTAGGACACTGTTAGCGGTGGTTTGTGTAGGGAGTGGTACTTTGGCTGCTGGCGAGACGCGCCTTCTTCTGGCTGGCGTGTAGGACTTCGGGCCCGCTGTAATGTTCAACAACAATAAGAAGAACAAAATTAACAACCTGGCAGTTACTACAAACTGAGAACTTTCCGTTGCGTGGGCATTTATACAAGGGGTGTTCAGTTGAGAGGGGCTGTTTTTATTTCGTAGACTTCTTATAGTCCTTCCTATTATCTTCCCGGTTCGTTCTTGCACACTCGCCTCGCCTCGCCTCTCGCTCATGCTTTGCACAAATAAAGCAAAAGATCACATACAGATACACACACGGACCTATACTGTGACAAAAATAATTCTGCAAAAATGCTAAACCGTCCTAGTACAGAACTCCGGCAATTCATCACTAAGGCAATAGGTGGGTTCACACTCGCGTCCGTAAGTAGGGCTCAAGTGAACGTGAGATATACTGGAGTGTGAATAGGTGGGTTCACACTCGCGTCCGTAAGTAGGGCTCAAGTGAACGTGAGATATACTGGAGTGTGAACGACATTTTGTGTCGTACTTCGGTCATACTTTGTTGCCGTAGGAACGCGACAACTTCAAAGGAGCCAAAGTGCACTTCCAAGTGTGGTTTGTATCCTACTTGAAGTAGGTCTCAAGCACACTCAGTTTTCAAGTGCACTTGCGTAGTACTTGAAAGCTAGTGTGAACCCACCAAATGTATGTATAGCCAAAACCACAATTATTAGTATCTCGTAACAAAGGCTACACAAAACAAAATGAGAACATCTTGGTACAGTACTCAAGTAGCTGGTAAGGCAGTGGTGGTGGTGGGCTGTGGAGTTGGTGGAAGGGGGATAGGAGTATGTATGGTGGAACAACAGACTGGGTGGTGTGGGGTGTGTAGCTGGTGAGAGGAGTATCAAACCACAATCATACCTCGGAAGTTGAGCTGTCTCCATTGCACCGAGGTGCCAGTTGAATGCACTGGGTGAACTTGGTCTCCACTGAGAAGCATAAGTGACTCAATATTCTATCCACCTTAAAGTATAGAAAAGGTGAGCTAATTATATCAGAGTTCGCACAGGATTACAAGAACAAAATTCAAGGACTTTCAACGTCTTTTTCAAGGACTTCAGACGCTTTTCAAGGACCAAATCTTGTCAAAGCAGAAGGCCAAGTCAAAGGTTTCCTAACCAAAACCAATGTGCAGTACATGATTTTATAACTTCACAAGAGCAAATGCCTTTAGTCATACATCATAACTGTGCAAACCCTGTCAGGGGTTTTAAAACAACTCAAGCACGACACAAGCTCTTGCTACTAGTTAATGTTGAGGGCAGCTACTTTTTCAAGGATAACGTAGATTATAAATTAGCAATGAAGGGAAAGCCCTCGCTTCTCCTCCTGCTCAGTTTATTTTTCCAACCCCTACTGCTAATAATTTTGAAACCCCTGCCTGTTACATGTATATAATTATCAATCTAGTTTAGCTCCATATAGTTATTTCGGGTGCCCAACCACCTTGTTGTAGTTACTTTCTTTAGTGTCATTTAATTAATATTATATAAAATTTTAATAATTTAAAATTTAAAATGGTGGAAAATAATAATAAAAAAAAAATCTAAGCTAATAAAAGGAAACCAAAATGACAATGCATACCATCTAAACCAGTCTAATCTTCATTGTACTGTATGTGTATTCAAAACCTGGGCTCAACCTACGTGATTTGAAGGTAGCCAGGGTTGGCCCTAACTTACAGTGTTTACGAATGTGAGTACTGAGGATATTTGGAAAACATTTAAACTAGAGTATTCTCTGGACAGAAATACAGTACAAATGTTAATAAAAAAATATTAACGACCTACAATGTACATGTAAAATACAGACACACTGGTTCTGGCAAGACATGTACAGTGGTTCATGGTAAAATGTATATAATTGTACCTTGATATAAATACATCATTATAAATTGTCTTCTCAATTTTTTTGAATTGTTTCTTTCTAACCTAGAAGATGACATTAATGAATCAACAACTTCTACAGCTATGATTGATCATCCATGTTCACCTGATACGAAGAAGTTTTAAAAGAGCTGACAACATTCTCTTCATAAGCAAATAATTCTTAAGGTCATTCTACATGTATTATAATAGAACCTGAAGTCACATATTTGTATAAAATTCACTCATTTGTTAGTCAAATATAAGTGATTTCTGAGACTGAAATAAAAAAGGGAGGTGCCTATAAGAAATCAAAATGAGAAATGAAGAGTATCTCCCATCTATAAAGTGACAATGAAATCCAAATGTTTAAATTGTACTTTCATCATTTCTACATGTAATACCAAAATATGGAAAACATACAAAACTGACAGAATTAATAAACGGTCCTGGATTTAGATGGATGGATGTTTTAGCAAAACAGTGCTCTGCTAATGTATTATTCATTTACAAATTGTTGTTACAGTTACCAAACCCAAGAAAACAATACAGTTATTGCCAATTACATCTTTATTCATTTTGCAGAAGTGAAAAGTTGATCATTGTTTTTGTTTGTGGAGAGTAACTTGTACGTCAATGAAATAGAAATTAAAAAATAATTCATAGGGTCCCCATTCTCATTTGTGAGATTTGTACAAAATATGACAAAAAATCAGCTTCAAGAATGGTTGCAGTTTGAGACTGCTACGTACCATACACGTACATGAAACTATCACTGTCCTGAACATACACAGATACAGTACTATTTGTAATACTTACATCCAGGTGATTCTTGATATGATCCTTGTGTTTTGTTACTAGTCTGAAAGTCAAAACAAATGTTGTATGCAATCAAATGTTACTTGAATAATTCCTAAGTACTTGTACCTTTGTTTATATCACAGAGTAACACCATCTCATAGTTAGACTTTACCAGAAGCTCCAAAAAACTGTGGAATATGCCACACGTCACTTGTATTTTCTGTATACACACGAGCCTTTAGGTGATATGGATTTTGGTAAGTTATTAATATAACATGCACTTAATACAGGTTAGCACATTTGTCATACTGGTCACCAACTAGGACTGTGGAAAGGGTGTCTATGTGCACAACTGAGGTGCATCTGAACACTGTCTGATAAACAAAGAACATCCACCTAATGCCTAAATGTTCTTCAGTTGGTTTTGAACTTTATACACTGTAGCCACTGTGCCATGTCCTAAATGCATGACCTACAAATTGTTTTCAGAGGTTCAATTTGTACTGTCCATCCACTTTTGAAAGCAGCATTGCTGTTATTTTTATGCTCTAATAATAATAATAATAAAATATATTTTTATAGCGCAAATGCTCTATGGTGGATCCAGGGGGGTTTAATTGAACTGACAATACCCGTGCCATCTCTTATGAACAACAGATAATATAGTGTAACTTTGGATAAAGAAAGATGTAAAGCCCTGATCCCTAAGCTGGCTGTCTCAAATGTACAGCTCATGTTATAAACAGAACCAAAAACACAAAAGATATTGCGTTGTACATCTACATGTATTAATGCTTCACGTATCTACTTTGAGCAATGAAACTTCAACAAACACCCACAAAATGCACCTCTGAAAGCCTTAGTTTTCAAAATTTTCTAGGGGAAGCCCCAAGCCCCACTAGAAACTCCTGTCTTTGGCACTCATACCAAACCCCCTTTACCTAATCCTGGATCTGCCCCAGATGCTACAGAGACTTTCAGCAGTCTACATAAACACTAACTGAGCTATTAAGCTACTTCAGCTTCTTCAAGCCTTCATTGGAGCAGTCAGTTTGTATATACATGTTGAAAATACAGGGTCATTTATGTAGGTTTGGCTGTATTACTAACACCTTTCTTGAACAGCCTCCAGTTATAAACATTAAGCTAGCTAAACTTCGATCCTCTTCGTGATGCAATATACATGTACCTCTTGAGCACCTTCCATGTGTTCACCAACAGGCTTGTGTCCATCTCACCAATCAGAATACAGATTTCTAACACCTGATGACACACTATGTACAGACAAAATCAACTTTAAATATTCAACTAATTTGATAATATTTAACATTCTGAATTATCCTTCAAACATTAGTGTAAAACTTGTCTGAAAAATTAAAGTTAAAGGTTAGCTTTATCAGCAACTGTGCAACTAAATACATTGACCTGAATGTTGTGAAGGTACTGATATATTTGTTGATTTCAGTATAATTGTTGTTCCAACTTTATATTTTATTTTATTTTATTTATTTTATTTCGAAGCTTCCATCAGACTCACCAAATACATAGTTAAAAATAAATAATACAAAAGTTAATGACGCAAATTAAATTAAACATACACAAATTACAAGGTACATGTAAGCCTAATGTGGGGCAAACAAATGGACACTACTTCCCAACAAGGCTGTACCTGATGCCATATGAACCACTTCCTCTTCTGAGGCATCAAAACTGAGCTGAACTCTCTCCATGAGATCCATTAGAACCTAACATGCATATCAAGGAAAAGTATAAGGGCCTAATTAGAGACCACCTAAGTAAGATGACTTTAACCCAATCTCGTTCCCAGAGCCCGCGTTCTTTTTGGCCTGTGGCGAGGAACGAAGGGCTCTGGAATAAAGCACGAGCAAGTCCGCGATCTGCGGACTGCCTTATAAGTAGTATCAATTGTCTCTGGGCCGACTCTGGGCCACTATAGCGGTGGTTTACGCATGCGCCGGCTCGTGCTTTATTCCAGAGCCCTTCGTTCCTCGCTGCAGGCTTAAAATAACGCCGGCTCTGGGAACGAGATTGAAGAACAGAGTGGTCTCTCAGCTATGATCCAGGTGTGATAGCTGTTGCGTTCGATTAATTTGGGAACTTGTTGGAGAGACGGTCAGACCCAAGAAATATATAGCATTGCAAGAGTTCCCATGAGATCACCATTTCTTAGAAATTTTATTTACTCAAGTGAATTACAATCGTCCTATTTCACTATTACGGCACAGTTTGTTTACATTTTACAAATTCAAGAAAACAAGCAACCAAGCTGCGATTTATTGCCGTTAAGAAAGATAAACCATTGTTCTGTACATTTCAATTCACTTTCAGAATGAAATTTGTGAATTCTCCTTTGATTTTGGACTGTCAACAAAATCTTGTTACTGTTGCATTGTGGGATTGAAGTGGGGAAAACCAAACTGTAAACAAACCACATTTCTGCCTATTTCTGACATCAGTAAAGCTGTGAAACAAATGTGTTGCTACATTTCATTGTTCAGGTAATCGTACGAATCACACAAAGTTGGTGGATGTGAATCTTTGCCAGCAAAATAAATCTATGACGAAATAGCGAAATGGGGCGATTGAAAGTTAAACTACTCATGAAGATGTCGTCTTTTGAGCGCTTCGACTACTTCGCCGCAAAAAACTCACCAAAGTTCATACCTGACCCAAATAAAGGCGAGCTAATCACCCTTCCAATCTCCGGGCATAAACAATGCACAATGTTTTGGAAGAGCAAATCTTGAACAACATATATGTTGAAAAAGATGAACAATGCTTGGAAAACTATTTAGAAACCATTGTGTACAAATCGTGATAACCATGATTGTTCGGTACTCTTAACGGAGAACACTTTGCATTGGCAGAAGTCTTGACTCTACAGACCGAGCGAAGCGAGCGTAGTATGATAATATAACGGTGATTAGGATTATAATTATGTTGGAATAAGGAGTTATAACAAAAAATATTGCTAAAATAATTAACAACATTGACTCATTGACTCTTTGACTCATTGACTCATCGATTCATTGACTCATTGACTCATTGAGTCATTGACTCATTGACTCATTGACTCATTGACTCATTGACTCATTGACTCATTGACTCATTGACTCACTAAAACGTTCATCTTCGCACAGACCCTTGTCCTCAAGGCTGGACGTATTTCCAAGACAGTTGCTATAACTTCATGTACAAATCTGTGCACACGTGGAAGTCTTCCAGATATCACTGCTCTAAACTAGGAGGGCACCTCGCGAAGATTACCTCTGCAGAAGAGAACAGCTTTCTGGCTAAGAGAGTGCCTAATTTTGTCAACCTTTGGATTGGCCTTCACCGTGGATCGGACACAAGGTTTTACTGGACAGACGGAACAGCACCCAGTTACACTGGATGGGGCGTAGACGAACCAAATGACGCGGTACTCAAAGAAAATTGTGCCGAGATGCGTCACGGTAGCGGAGACTGGAACGACGACCAATGTACTAGATTCCGTGGTTTTATCTGCGAGAAGGGTATAAGCTTTGATTGGTTTGAGGGGAGGGGAGGGTGGGGAGGAGAGAGAATGTTTTTAAAATCTTGTACGACATGAAAGACGTAGTAATAATAATAATAATAATAATAATAATAATAATAATAATAAAATAGTTTTAATGTGGCTTTTTCTAAAAAATCAAAGACACTGTTTACAATTTAAAAGGATGGTTAAAATATTTACGGTAGGGTTAGGGTTTTAGGTTTTGTGGGGAGAGTAAACAGCTCATATTAAAAAGTTATAATGATAATGATATTACATTTATATTGCGCACTTTCCATGTCAATATGTTCAAATGCGCATTAGAAAATCAGATATCGAACCGAAAGCATTGAAGGCGCCGTAGGCTGCCGCTATACGGTCCATGTCCGACTTCAGTATACAGTAACTTTATAGTATAGAGAGGAGGTGACAGACCACAACGCCGACATTAGCGTACTCTTATACATACATGATCTCAATATACAGTAACTTGTATCAGTAGAGAGGAGGTGACAGACCACAACGCCGACATTAGCTTACTCCTATCGACAAGTTTGTGGGTTCTTTTAAGTCCCCCGATAGAATGTCGAGAGACCAGACCAACGGCTTAACGTCCCTGTCCACGGACTGTAGGGGGAAAGAAGGTCACACAAATTCAACCCTCGGCAAGGCCGAGTATTGAACCCGGGACCTTCTTCATTTCTTGTTCAATCAATTTGTACTAACGGCCGTCACAAATTGTGCATGTGAAAATGAATATTCTTAATTGAAAACGATATACATTGTTACGACTCATTTCAATACTTTTCCATGTTTCAGGCTTCTGAGACATCAATCAAATATGACGAAACACGTGGACGGAAAGGTGTTCGCGTGTCTTCAGAACAGCCCCAGAATATAAAGAGGGACAAGTTGAGAATATCGTGATGGGCATGTTAATGGATATATATAGAATTTAATAAACGTAATACATAAAATGCTAAAATTGTAGTCGGGCATCTAAATCTAAATCTAAATCGTTACTGCGCAGACTCCATTATGGATATAGGGCGCAAGGCAATTTCGTTCCCAGAGCCTGCGTTCTTTTAGGCCTGCGGCGAGGAACGAAGGGCTCTAGGAGCTTCCACACTCTAGCGCATGCGCATTGAGAAGTTTTTTAACAGTCGATAGGCGCTGGCGGGGCCCGAAGTCGTCGTCTCGCTGACTTTCTCTGTGGAAGCTCCCAGAGTCCTTCGTTCCTCGCCGCAGGGTACACCTAAATGCTGCAAACGTACGGACGATTTAACTTAACAAGTCTGTTGGAAATCGAAACTGGGAATCCTGCATCAATCATCTATAATATGACAACTAATCGTCGTCTCGCTGACTTTCTCTGTGGAAGCTCCCAGAGTCCTTCGTTCCTCGCCGCAGGCCTAAAAGAACGGCAACATTTTCTGCGAGTTCAAATTGAATTAACTATAAAACCGAGAGTACACCTAAATGCTGCAAACATACGGACGGTTTAACTTGACAAGTCTGCTTGAAATCGAAACTGGGAATCCTGCATCAATCATCTAATCTGACACCGTGAAATTCAAATTCAATTTTCATGATCTACTTGATCGCCCGGTGTTTTGTAGGGCGATTGTCTCTGAAAACACATGTACACTCAGTGGAGCATATCATGGACAGAGGAGCCAGAACTGGTCTAGTTTCTACAAATGAAACATATATTTCCTCCATTTTAAGGAAATGGGAGTCGGAGCTGTATTGAAAGGCGGTGAATGTTTCAGAACGTGGTTCGTAGTCGTCTTTTGGCAGTTTTGACAAACTTTTTGTTCTCGTTGCCTCGATATACTGTCCATTCAGCTTCTAACTCAAGCTGTTGATTCAAATTTGCATTGTTTAATACGGGAAATATTGCAATTTGTTGTATTTCGGCCTGTAATCATTTAATGGGGAAACACTTATTTCCTCTAATTTAGGGTCAAATGAACACAAGAAAAGTCATATTAAAAACCGCTGTGGTTATCACGGACCCTTTTCATAAAACAGCGATCTCATGGGATAAGCACCCTATAAGTAAAGTACATTTTGTTCGTACCTAGCACAACAACATAAAAGTAAATTAGTAATTTTCAAGTACTATTGTAAAACAGTCATAGGCCGGAGAATACTGAATCAGATTATATTAATTTACGTCTGCACCATAGCCTAGTTATAGACGCGTACAAGTTTGCTTTGATATTTTACAATTGATTGGGGCAAGCACAGGATTGAGATTGTGCAGATAGAAGCTAGCTTTTCTGCGTAGTTTAAAGGGACAGGAGCCCGGGATTGAGGGCCTGGGCTCTAGCGAGAAAATCTTGATTTCTTGTTGGCCCAATCCGAAATCAAGTTTATCTTGCGATGTTCGATTGGTTTCGAAAATCAAGATTTATCTTTGACATCCGTCCATAAATGCCTTTGACATTTGTTTGTGACAGAGACTAATTACTTTTGGACCATTTTTCATGTTGATTTCGCTGAAACCTTTCTTAAACGATTAGATTGCGTGGGATTTCGTCGGTTCGGTCTTTCCGCCATGGCAGACTTCGCCAGAGAAGTTGTCGACAAAAGAAGGAAACATAAAGACTTAAGGTTACGGTACACCTTGTGCAGTGTTTTCAGTTATCAGTTCGTAGCTCCGTTAATATTTTCTGGATACGCATAAACCTATATATCACTGGAAAGCTTATAAAATTCTCTAAATGGTGACATAAATTATTTTTGCAAAATCGTTTTT
>JANVCJ010088796.1:0-10547 GCA_026413505.1 Epizoanthus ramosus
CCGGCCGGTTGGCCGCTTTTAGTGGTTGGGGTTGGAGGGTATTGGCGCGCGCAAACGGCGCGAGTCTCTAGGTAGGGCCGGGGGCAATTCCGCCCCCCCCCCTAGGAAAATGTTGAAATTTGAATCTCTGAGATGCCCTTTCCTGTGTTCTAGAGACTGGAAGTTGCCTTGATAATAGGCCATGAATAATGCACGGACGCAAATGTGCATCAGTCAGATGCAGATGAAGCTGTGGATCCTGAAGTGAATATGCATCCAGATGTAGACTCATGTGGACACAGATCCCGACTAAGCGTAGGATGCACATACGAATGCTAAAGGGGATGTGGAGATGTAGATGTACACGATGGGTATAGATGTAGATGCAGATGTGCACGTCCATGTGCGTGCAAATACGCGTGCGGGTGGAGATGCAACTAATAGTGGTGCCGATGCGCGTGCAGATGCTGCTGTAGATACGAATGCAGATGTGGCTAAGCGTCATGTGATTTGATTCAGTTGAATGTAGTTGCAGATAGAAATGTAGAAACGGATTCAGGTGGAACAACTTCAGATGCGGATACAGACACAGATGGGGTGCTGAAGAAGATGCAAATATAGATACCGATTTCTGCCGCAGATGAGGATGAGGATGCAGATATGGATGCAAGTACGTATGCGTATATGTGTGTCTGTGTACAAATACGGATGCCGATGTAGATGTAGATGATGTGCACGAGCATGCGGACATGGCGGATGTAAATGTGCGGGATGCAGATACATATGCGGATGTGGATGGAGATGGAGATGTAAATGCGGTTGTGGTTGTGGTTGTGGTTGAGGTTGTGAATGTAAATATGCCTGTACTATGATGAGTTGTTATCGTCGAATCGTGTCACTTTGCACTACGTTGTGTTATTTCATTCCTTAACAAATTTTAATTCATTTCATTATGTATTTCTTTGGTTTACTTATTATTTGTGACAATGACAACAACTAATTTACTTTAACACAATAAAATACACACGGTTTGATGGCCGTGCCTGCTGTTTCAGTTTCTTAAAACGTTTTTGGTACAGTACACCTTGGTGAACATGTCTGTGGAACACGATGTGCAGCAGCCGCTTTGCCGTGTTACTGTAATTACACATTGGATTGTTCCCGTAGTTGCTGAACGTTTGGAAGAGTTCTCAATGAAATGGAGATGCTTGTGACGTCTTACATATTGGAAATGGACGAACGTGTGACATGAAATTCACTAAATTGAAGTATTGTTGATGATACTGTCTTTACAACAATACTCCGAACCAGAACGTTTCCGCTGACAAGTACTCATGTCGATGCCATCTTGAAAGGTTAATGAAGGTCGCCTTGCACCTCTGACACCTCTGGCTACATCAGCATATTTGAGAAATTTCTAAAGATGCGCTCGTAGGATGAATTGTCACCATCTGAGTTAGAAATGCCAGGAACTGTTGAAGTGGATAATTTGGTGACTGATGGTGCACCCAAAATGCTTTGGAGGGTTGTGAAGATGACGACTGAGATAATTCTTAAATATTAGCTGTATATTTAGGTTTACTCGGTCAAGTGCTAATAAATGATATTTGGGAGCTTTCGTTGCAGTAGGAATGGTTTCCTGATTCCATGCCTGGAGCTGTCGGTATCAACGATGATGCCGAATCGTTTCTAGGAAGGATACGATTGTTATTGGTGTCCATAGTTATTGATTCGGATGTTCTGGAAGCTAGTTGGACTATTTCTTGTATCGGTGTAAAGGAAGACGATTTTATTTGTGTCTCATGTGCTTCAGTATACGTTACAGGAATGCTCTTGGATGTCTCTAAGCATACCAAGGAACCAGCATCATCCACTGAAAAGGTGTCACTAGAAGGTATACATTCACTGGTAAGTGGTAACGCCTTACACTGTCTTGTCAACGACTCTTGGCTGCAAACACTGCTTATTGTGTCGGAATCAGTAGATGAAAGTTGTTGGTGTGGCGCTATCAAGTCGAACCAAGGTTCTCTATATGACATATGCGATACCGCAGTCGTGTATACAAAGTTGACGACGGATTGAGTTCGACCTGAACGAGGTGTAATGACAGGGAAATTTAAATGTGACTGTCGGACATTCTTTAAGCCAGTTGGTGAAACTGTCGGGTCTTTGTAGTTGTTGGGTTCTTCGGAGATACAAACAGGACTTATTTCTGGCTGCTTTAAGTCTTTTGCAAAGACTTGTTCTTTGTCGTATTCTATAAAATCTTGAAAGAATTTTGGAATCACATTCCACACCACCTCCTGCTTCGGAGCTATATCTGTATTGTCTGAAACACAAAAACAGTTTTATCGTGAGTGATCACATGGACTCTGAATGTCTCTTAGAATGAACATTCATGCAAATAATGATTTCTAATGGTACATTATTTTTAAATATGCACTTGGTTCATTATGGGGGCAAGAGATGCTCCACAAGCTAAAACTCTGAAACAAATTCTGAGTCACTGAAGGGAATTGAGCCCATGACCTTCTGATTGTCGGTCAGATGCTCTACCCACTGAGCTACAGGGATTCGTGTGGGGAATAGCCAGCAATTATTCTCCGAAGTGGAGATGAATATACTTGCTTCTCACCAACACTGAGGAGAATAATTACGTTAGCATGTACCAAACCAGTGAATAAAAGTAAGAATAAACTGAGAAAATTAAATTTTAAAGCGAATAGAAACTGAGAAAACTAGCTTTTTACTATGCCGCGCGCGCTCGAGGCCGTGCTCATGGGGAACCAATCAGATGGGGAACAAAACACTATTCACTGGTTTGGTATATGCTAACGCAGGATATCCCGAGATAGGGAACCAATCAGATCTCGCGAAAAACACTATTCACTGGTTTGGTATATGCTAATGGAGGATATTCACCTTTTATTGACGAATTAGAACGCATGAAAAGTGCTATGCACTTGTTAGGTTTATACTGTCTCTTTCAAAAACTACTCTATTTCCTTCCAGCATTTATAAGTAACATAAGAACACTGTACTTTGGGTAGACTAGTAGATTCTGAATAGACTTTAAGTAGATGGCTTTTATATTGAATGCACCGTTTCCACAAAATATTATAAAATTAACAAAACTCAAGTTGGTGTTACTTGCGGTATATTTGGTAATTCTTTTCCATAAACGAGAGACTGAGCATTTGATACTTCAAAATATTTTGGTCATTCTCATTTGCATTTCTGATTCAGAGCAAAATCAATGTATGAAAAGTATAGCATAATGTTTTGAAGTCTATAATGTACAAAGTGGATTTAAATTTTAAAGGTCTGGATGAAATTCCTTACTCAATACATGAGCGGAACTAAATTACTGTTTGGATCGACCCAAATAAATTAAATTTGCCTGTTGGGTAAAAGGTCGCACTTAATTCAGCCGGGCACAATTCCGGCCGTTCTTCACGCTTGCTCCAGCCTCGAAGAACGCCTGAGCCCGCGATGATCTTAATAAATCATCAGAACTTATTTAGGACAAACGTCAAAACGTTATTGTGCTAATTCGTTGAATTTGGTTCGGCTCATGCAAAGTACGGCGTTTAACCCGGGCCTTTATTAAATTGAAAGGGGAAAAAATGTGCATAAAGTAAGTTCTCTTATAAAGATCTTGTTCACTATGAGAAAAGAAGATCTTCAAACCAGTGAATGAGAACTAACACCGTTAACAGTAAAGTTGCATACGACAAAGATCTCGATATATAAGTGCTTGCGAGATAGTTACCTGTAATCGCAGCAGGCTTGAAGTTGTTGTTTGCCTGATTCGTGATCCACTCCTTAAACAGAAAAGCAATTGGAACAAAAACTAGGTGAATAGGCGGCCTTTATAATTAGTGAAGGAATTCCCAAGTTCTCTAATAATCATAGACAGGGAATTTTAAATCTAATTTGATAAATGCACGGAATTTATTTATATTATTATATATAGTTTCATAGAAAATATTTTACGAGAAGCCAATCATATGATGCCCCCATCCAAACTAATATGTTTTCAAAGCCTCCGTTTCCGAAATGTTACTGTGCGGATGGTGCGGCAAAGAATCCATTTCTATTTTCGTGCGATTTCCAATCAAGCAAGCTTTTACAACTTTTGTAGTGTCAATGTTTTTAGCTCGTGCGAGCTAATTGTGGTCACTGGACCTACGGTTTAACGTCCTTATCCAAGAAGACATGAAGGTCTATCTGTTTGCAGATGTTAGACGAAAGGCTGCAGTTTCGGCTCTTCACTGGCTATTTTAAGACAATATAAAGTGTTGGTCCGGCCGGTACTCGAACCCCCGACTTCGATCTGAGTCCAATGCTCTGCCAACTGAACTAACCAGGATGCGGTCAAAAGTCTGCACTTTGAGAAGCTTTTCAGAAAGCCGCCAGCTTATGACATGGTTTTTGGCAGAATGTATTGAAAACGATACGTTTTGAAACGAAAATATGTTAGTGTAGACAGCTAATCAGAATACAGCTGCGAACTAGAATCCTTGTTTCTTCGAGACACGAATTCCTCTTTAAAGAAAGTTTCCTTTCAAAGTTTGTAAAAAAGCTCTTTTCAGGCATTTATACTCTTCTTATGAAATCAAAATCTTACTTACATCGACTGTTGGATACCATTCTCTCTGTGTCTGGTTGTCGCAACCGTTTCTCGGTTTGACCTCTTCGAAACTGGAAGCGTGACAGCCATAAAGCTTGCCAACGTAATCGCTTGCAAAAATACTGAGTAACGTGTACATTTGATTATCAACACATTTCTGGGAAGGTATTTGTTCTTCTGGTTCATCATACCTGTAACAAATGAAATTGGAGGTTTGTATGTATTACAATAGTTCATAAGTGGTGGCAAGTGTCTCAATGACATCCGACGTAAAACATCAATCCAAGTTGAGTCACTCAAGCCAGGATAAACAAAACTGATACTAAAAACGTCTTACTCTTTCTTTTGTTTAGACAGACAATCTAGAATCACGATATTTCTTTAGGGAGCTCTCTCACAGAAGTGATTTTCAGAGAGGCCCTGAATTAAAATTTGTTACAAAACATTTAATATGAAAAATCTCTGCACCGTGATTTTGAAAACCAGGGATAGGAAAGGAACTTGAAATTCCAATCACAGGTCTATAAACCAATCAAAGTACTGCAAACTATCTTTAAAAACCCAGAATAAACCTTATCATTACACAGTCCTCCAATCAATTCCACCACCAAGCCTGTATTAAAGTGTTTTCATCCATAAATTCCCAAAGCAACGAATCTGACAAGAATGCCAACATGAAAGCACGTGAAACTTTATAAAACGTGCAACAAATTACACGTTAATGCTGCTTGGTGGTGAAATGGAGCGGCATACCGTATCACGAATAGGGTCTATTCAAACCTTACCAACTGCCATTTTCGAACATGTGCAACAAATAGAAAGAACTTTATGTCACCTTTTTCTCTTTATATCCTCGTCCTCAAGGTCTGAATTAGTATCCCCTAATATGGACATTCCGCTATCTGTCCTTTCGTCTTCTTCATCATTCCAGCCTGAGCACTGGCTGTTGAGCAAGAGAAACTAGATCAGCAATGCTAGATTCAAACACATCATTTGAATTACTTGAAAACTATACAATATATAGGGAATTGGTCCCTCTATTTATAACAGTGTTTCTTCATTGACGTACCATACTTGTTAATTGAACTATCAAATTATTTTTATAGTTATTAACATCATTATCATTATTACTAGCTATTATTATTACTATCAGCATTATTATTACATACTAGTTATTATTATTATTATTATTAATAATATTACAGAAAATATAATATTATGATAAGCATGAGATCAAAGAGGATCATTAGTGTCAGTATCTTTGTAACATAAAAGGTTAGTTTTATTTGTACATTACAAATAGCTAATGATAACTATTTACCGTAAACTTTCCATCCCATAAAACGTTAAGTTTCCAAAATTGTACAGAACTGGGAGGGGATGCATAGAATATTGCCGTTCCAACTAACTTTGTCCAAGCGTGAAATCTTGAAAAAATTTAGGTATTTGTACACAACTCCCTCCTCTCCCACCCACGTTTGGCTCTTTGGCACCTGTCAGGACTTACAACATGGTATTTAGGTGGGGGCGGGGATGGGGGGACGTTATGAAACTAATTATGTTCAATATTGTAAACGTAATATATATACTTACTGTTTTATCTTATAATCCCAATTAATTTTTTCTAAGCTGGATCGTCTTCTTTTTGTTCCTCTGCAGTTTGTTTTCGAGTCTGTATCTTTGTCCTTTCTTTGAACACGTCTTCGAATCCCTTCGTGATTTGCTTTCCTACCACTTCTCTCTTCCGGCCATCTGAGTTTCATATCCTCGCCATAATCTGATCTACTCTTGGGACTGATCAAGCAATATGGTTCCCAACGAGTAATAATGCATTTTCCATTTTCTCTATGAATAAATATCTTCCTTGTACGATTGCTACTTTCTTCATGGTCATGGCCATTGGTAATGTTTTCATTCACATCACTAGCACTTCGTTGATCCGAAATACGTCTATTCTTTATAGACTTACCACTAGAAACATCATTGGTTCTTCCATTATCTTTTCGAAGCTGTTCCTGCGAGTCGCTTTGACCACCACGTTTTGAGTTTCCTTTTCTTTTACATCCAAGCTGGAATGTTTCACTTGTTTTCTTATCGTTTACTGCTGTTTTCTGGTATAGTTCTTTACCTGCATTCCCTTCATCATCTATTATATCGTTGGCACATTGTATGTTCACTTGCTTTTTCTGGACAATGCTTTCGTTACTGTCATTGATATAATTCTGTATTTTACTCGTTCCTGCTCTGATGCCAGTGTGGCAATTCTTGATATTTAATGCATCACTATCCATATTACAGGACAATAACTTTTCGTTACTTTTATATTTGTCGTTTACTTCTTTCTTGGTTTCTGACCTGTCAGAATGTGATTTATATCCCGTTCCATGTCTTACCCTGGAATCTTCTTTACTCGCAGTTATCCATTCACCGTATGCGTTTCTCGATACACATTCCAAGCTACTGTTGGAAGTAACTGCATATTGAAAGTTCCTTGACACTGCCTTGGAAGAATCAGAACTCTCGTTTTGTGGTAATTCTATACAACGCTCTTTGGTGTCTCCACCCAAGTTGGGCTTGTCTGCTTCTTGCTTGAATCTTTGCTCTACATGATCAGTATCTTTGGACGTTCCACTGAAGTTCCGTGTTGACAGTAATGCACCATCTAGATTGATTTCACAATTGGAATGGACATGTTCACTGAAAACGTGTGTGTTGCCACTGTTACGGCTGATATCTAATCTGTGTGCGTTTTCGTTTACATTGCCTTTCTTCCTGCCTGAAAAATCTACGCCTTCGTTGTTATCGTTTAGCAAAAGGATAGATGTGTCTCTTTCGTTCTTGGTTCCTTCGTCTACACTTGCTGAGCTTTGGCTTTCGTATTTTAAAGAAGCTTCACCGTCAATTGAAGAACATTCTTTATTCTTTCCTAATACAATGTTATTTGCTTCTTCCACGTTTTGGTTTATGTTATTACTATTTAACTGGTCGTGATAAGGCCATTTATAGGGCATTCCATTTTCCTCATCTTTTGTATCAACACAATTTGGTTGTTTGTTCCCCAGAATTGATTCACTACCATTGCATACTCCTGTTTTTCCATTAAAGCTCGCGGAGCTTCTTACTTCAGATGGACTGTTTGCTGCTGAAATTTCGCCGGCTGTCCTGAGGAATTTGTGTGTGAATGTTTTCGCGTCCATAGTGTTCGAGCTGACCTTCAATGTACTGTCAGTGTCTTTTATATTGGAACAAGTTCTAACGTCAGGTTTTGCATCACAAGTGAGCGCAGCACGGCAGATTGTTGTTTGCTTTTCAATATCTAGTTCAACTGACGTAGATCGATGCTGTTTATTGGCGTTGTCTTTCAGTGTAGATCTCTTTCTTCCTCTGTGATCGTCACCGTTTAGTCCATCGGAGTCTTTTCCTCTTATTCCACCTCTACGGCTTTCTTCATTGCTCGTATTCACTGACCGACAGTATCGGATTCTCCCACGATTAGAACTTTTTTCGTTCCACTGTGTAGCGCTTCTTCTGTAGTCGTTGTTTCTGCTGAGGGATCTCGCATATCTATCAGTGCTCTTATCTCGGCTCGGACTTCGACTGTGTGACCATTCTTTTCTGTTGTCACGGTCTATGCTTCTTGGTCGGGTCACTCTTTTCTCCTCCCTTCTACTTTTTCCGCTACATTTTATGTCACGCTCCTTTCTTTCGTGTCTAGTCATCACTAACCTTGTTCCAGTCTCCCTCTTGTCATCATTCCGGGACAGGCCATGCCCTTTCCCAGTTACCAGTTTTCTCTCCAGCTTCCTTGTCCTATTTTCATTGTGGTGACCATTTGTTCTTTTCTCTCTTTCCTTTGACACACAAAGCCCGTTTTCCACGCGTTCTTCGCTCCGCGATTTTGTTCTTTCGCGCCGTCCGTCTATGCTGCGTGATCGTGTGGTACTTCGGTATTTTCTGTTTGATTTGCTATATCTGCTAGCTCTACTGCAGGGATCATTGCTTGGCGTCCTGGTGTGTCCACTTGTGCTCTGATTTCCATTTTGCTTTGTACAATTTTCTTCACTACATAATCTACGTCCTTTGGCTTTACTTCTGAATTCAGTATGCTCTGGATTGTGATCCGGATTTTTACGACGTTCAGATTTATTTGGCGAAATTCTATGTAGCTGCTGGTTCTGACCGCTGTTCCGGATCCTTGTTGTGTCATCAATCATGTTTTCGCTTGCTGGCCTGTCTCGGATAATCCTTCTACTTCTTGATGCATTAGATGTACATTTATTGTTATCGATGTCTCGGTTCCAACACCAACGAGAGTTCCTCTTACATCCTGGAAGTTCAACATGATCTGTACTGGTTGATATGGAACATTTTATTCGGGTGTTTTGATGTTTTCTTTCTCTATTTTCTGATTTTTCTTCTTTATTCAGAAATGTTTGTCTTTGACTGCTTCCAGTTTTTGAAGTCTTTGAGACGGAATTATTGCTGTTTTCATTATCATTTTCAAAGGTTTGAAGTTTAAGACCTTTTGTCTTCCCGATATCTCGAAGATTATTTGAGCTGATCTCACTCTGGCTTTGTCTTTTTAGGGTTTCCTCATTACCGCTTGAGAATTTCTGCTTGGAATTCTCTTTTTCTCTACTTGGCAATCTTTTGACTGTTTCAACGCATTCCCTCTCTTCCTTTATACAGTCAACTTTAGCAGTTCTGTTTTTGCTCTTCTTTTCAATAACATCTCTTCTACTTTGTTTGTTTGTTTCGACGCTCTCGTGACTTCTGCCGTCTGCACGACAGTCGATATTCTCTTCTTCTCCGACAACATGAATGTTAACTCTTGGACTGGAATTATCTGTGTTCTGAGAAAATGTCCCACTACAAGATGTGCTCTGTTGGTTCACTTCTTTGTTCTCGCTGCTTGCTCTTAATCTTCCAGAGGGTGATCTACTTCTATTTCGTAGATATACTTGCCTATCTTGCGTTTTATCTTCGTATCTATTGTAGCAGCATGCATCTCTACGCCTTCTGTCAGTGTCGCAGTCACTGTCTTGACGCCCGCTTTTATGAGCGCTTAATCCTCTCTTGCATCTCTCCAGCTCTTTATGTACGTCTAAATCTAGCTGCACTATAGGTTTCTGTACTGAATCTTCCGGTTCGTATACATTGTGATAACTGGTTGTTGCTATGTGTCTGTTTGTGTTGTTTATATCATCGCCGGAATATTTACATGTGGATAAATCTTGTGTTTGAGAAGTGTCCTCAGCTTTAACTTCTGCTCTATCTGTGACTTTTCGCCCACTGCAAGAAATTTGCTCCTTTTCTTTATCAAACGATAAACAGGAGGTCATTATACGATCCATATCTATTTTTTTTAGAGCTTGCAAGAGTTCCCCTCGATTTCGTGACGCGAGTGAGTCTCGAATCTGTGCTATTGTAGGCTCTTTTACTCCCTTTTCACCTTTCTTATTAAATTCCAGGTCTCTGTCACAAGCAGAAGGCGACTCTGTGGTGAGAGCACACGGCTGTGATTCCAGATCTAAAATTTGAGTACTGTGCTCTTCACTATGAAAATCCTTTTGTGTTTTGTTGCAAGATGATGACGTCAGTTCAGGGTAATCAGACGTTTTGTTGCCCGTCCCTGTGAGACTCTTTGCAGTACCTATACCTTCCACATTTCCTTCTTCACATTTCACCACTTTCTGGTGTCTTAAAGTTTCCTCATCCTCGCAGTCGTCACATAATATTTTCCTTTGCCCAACTGACAACTGCAAATTAGTTTGTGCCTGTATGCAGACCTTGGCGGGCTTGGGTGCATTATTTGCCAAACTATGGTTTCCTAAAATTTAAACATACCAAAGTCATATTAGGAACCGGTCATAAAGTATCTACTGGGAGGTGCTGGAGGGAATTAAACAAACAGATAGATAGATAGATAGATAGA
>JANVCJ010088807.1:0-10547 GCA_026413505.1 Epizoanthus ramosus
AAACTCTCTCATATTTTGGCGCTTTTGGCGCTTTTGGCGCTTTTGGCTACTAATGTACGAGGTGTGAGAAGTTTCTTAGGATTATGCTCTTACTACCGCAGATTTGTGAAAGACTTTGCACGAATAGCTTCACCGTTACATAAGTTAACACGAAAAGATCAGAAATTTTCATGGACAGACGAAAGTCAACAGGCCTTTCTGACACTGAAACGATCACTTACTATGGCCCCGATTCTGGCATATCCAGATTTCACACAAAAGTTTCTAGTCCACGTGGATGCAAGTGCAGACGCAATAGGTATGGTCTTGCGCAAATGCAAAATAACCGTGAAGTAGTTATAGCTTACGGAGGCAGAGACCTCAATTCCGCTGAGCGCAATTACTGTGCAACGGAACGCGAAGCTTTAGCAGTAATCGCAGCTATTAAGAAATTCCAGCCCTACCTCCATGGGCGAAAATTCACAATCTTTACTGATCACAATGCACTACGATGGCTCATGAAAATTAAAGAACCAACTGCTAAGCTTGCCCGTTGGAGTGTTCTAATACAACAGTATGACTTTGACATTGAACATAGAGCAGGTACTAGTAACGGCAATGCCGACGATCTCTCTCGGAGACCATACCATACCTTAGGAGCTTTTGATGTACAGGGCGTAGCGTATGATCAAGTTGGGCACAGTCAGCGTCGGGATAGAAGTCTTATTGACATGATCTACTATCTAGCAACAGGATTCTTACCTGACGATGATAACAAAGCTAGGAGAATTCTATTAGATAGTGACAATTATTATTTGGATAATGAGGAACTATTACACCACTTCTGGTATCCTACGGGACGTAAAGTAAAAGAACCGAAATCCCAACTCGTAGTTCCCCATAATCTGCGACACGAAATTCTAGTCGCGTGTCATGATAGTCCCTTAGCAGGACACTTAGGTATCCACAAGACATATGAGAAAATACGTGGACGCTACTTTTGGGCTGGACTTTTCAAAGATTGTGAGCATTGGGTACAATCTTGTGTCGATTGTTCAATGAAAAAGACCCCTAAAACAAAGCCGAAAACCGTAGTGCTACCAATTCTAGTTGAAGGCGTCTGGGAACGAGTTGGAGTAGATTGCTTGGGACCCCTACCCGTCACAAATGCAGGCTCGCGTCATATTGTAGTATTTACTGAATACCTTACAAAGTGGGTAGAAGCTTTTCCAGTAGCTACAATTGATGCTCCCACTATTGCACGCTTGCTGGTAGACGAAATAGTGTCTCGTCATGGGGCCCCACGCACCCTACTTAGTGACAGAGGAAAGAATTTCCTGTCTAAACTCATGAGAGAAGTTTGTCACCTTCTAAATTTTAAGAAGATTCAGACTAGCTCATACAATCCTCAAGCAAATGGTTTAACTGAGAAAATGAACAGTTACCTTGCTCATGCTCTGTCAATGTATGTTAGCAAGGATAAAAAAGATTGGGATACATTCATTCCTTCAATTCTGTTTGGGTATCGAACTTCCCAACATGCCGCAACAGGGGAATCCCCTTTCTACCTACTCTATGGTAGAGAACCACGCCTTCCAATTGATGTTTCCCTACTCCCCCCAACTAATCTCACCGGGTCGGTAGCGGAACACAGGAAGCGCATAGTCACAAATATTGAACGCGCTCATAAAATTGCTCTTGAAAATAACCAACTAGCGCAACAGAAAATGAAGGACAGGCATGATGAGAGAGCAAAAGAACCAACCTATCAACCAGGCGATAAAGTCTGGGTTTTCACACCCAAAAACATTAAGGGATTGTCTAAGAAATTACGTCATCTTTGGCACGGTCCATACAGAGTAGTGAACTTTGTTTTGAGAACTTGTGACAATAGGCGGATAGCCGCAGTCATTCATGCTAACAGAATGAAGAAATACTATGACCCAGGGGATAGACCAATTTATCCCCCTGACGATTTAGATGACACAGGGCTAGATACCTTATGCGAAGATGAATTACCTGCAGATAGTTTTGTTAACACTGAGGAACAAACAGCACCAGTAAACCAGGTAGAAGAAGGGACGCCCACGGCTCACCCTACAGATGAGCAGAATATAGTTAACCAACAGCCAGACCCTCAACAAGAAACAGAACATGAACCTCCCACCCCCCAGCCAGAGCAGACTACAGGGGATACTATTCCTAGTCAGGGAGACGACTCCGTTTACTCAGCTGAGAAGCTTTTAGATAAGAGAATAAGGAAAGGAAAGGAGGAGTACTTAGTGAAATGGCTTAATTATTCCCGTCGGGAATCTACTTGGGAACCAGTAGAGAATATTTTAGACGAACGGTTGTTGACCCAGTTCAACAACAAACATAAACATCAAAACTAAGTGTCTCCTGTTTCTCCTTTTGTACCACCAGGAGATAACGACCAAATTTACGACTTCAACTGTAACCAATAATGCCCGACAAAGTACTGATTTTGGGACACTCTTTTGTGCGCCGCCTAAAACGTTTCATTAATGATTCCTCGTGTCGTACAATTAACCGTAATATAAACCTAACTAACTGTGACGTACATTTTAAAAGTGCTGGCGGTAGGACAATACCACAAATGGTCGCATTCGATATGGAGCATATCTTTAAGCTCCGACCTACTCTTTTAATTTTAGAACTAGGATCAAACGATTTGAGTAACCCATCTGTTGATCCCGGAAATTTAGCGGCACGCCTACGTGAGGTCATAATTATGCTGCATGGTATTTTTCGGGTTAAAGGCATTGTTGTGTGCCAGGTTTTGCCAAGAGCTATTATTCCGCAACAGGCTCCAGACAATAACTCAAAAGTTTTTCATTTCAATACACGCATTATTGAACTTTTAAGGCCATTGCCATACGCTATGTTTTGGAGACACCCCACCTTGTGTGAGGAGCCATTTAACTATTTATCACATGACGGCATACATTTGAGTCAAGCAGGAAACTTGAAATTGTATGAAAGCTATTGGGCAGCCATACAAGTTGCGTGGCGACAACTTCCATTAATGAGAAACTAGTAATAGCTCTTACACTGTCCTTAGGTATAGTCTCGTGACATTCAATTTACATATCCTTGTTAAAATGCTTAAACCAATCTTCGTATTTTCAGGAACACAATTAATCTACTCTCGTCCAGTAACATGCTCCACATTACCACCTTACTAATACTGACTTCACACATTACCTTCATGGTAATATAGCTGACAATTTAGATGCCGCGGGACAGCGGCTCACATACTATCCATCTTCATTGATGATTGCACGAAATGCTCGACCCCTACTCATTTTTAGGGACACAAAAATAGTGAACTTGATGGTGAAATTTAAGCCATCTAAAATGGGACGAGCTCCTACATTAACAAAAACTTGTTCAGTCAAACAAAAAGCTTTTATGTTAAAACTTCTACAATCTGTAAGAAAATCAAACAAGGCAACCAGACGTCTCTTATCTCTGCCAGGGTTTTCTAACCTGATAGAATGCGGGTCATACGATTATTTCATGCACTTACCAAAACACCTTCCAAAATGGTTTGTCCACATGCTTACCGTCCGTCACTCAAACAATGTAAAAATTGGGCACTTCGAAATTGCAAAGACCTTACGGCCAATGAAAAGATTTGGCTCACCGGACGATCACGTAGGTCTGCTTGGGCATGCACGGCAGGACTCCTGGGTGTACCCAAAGCAATCTACGAGGCTTCAGGAGGAAACTGTGAACCAAATCACATTTCAGAACTGAAATCAACTCTTAAGAAAATGGTTCGAGCAATGGCTGATGAGCAAAGCCTGATTAGAACTGTAAATGGAAAAACCGTTTACCTCATAAAAGTGACAGACCAGTTAGCAACTAAAGTTAATCACCTCTCGGACAACATTAAAGCTATTGACTCTACATTGAAAGCATGGACAAAAGATTTAAACAAATTCGCAAAAACTGAACAGTGTCATTATAATTCGGCCGTCGAATTCTTTTCGCACTTTGCCTTTGAAACAAACAAAGTTTTTTCGTCTATACTTCGTTTTATTGAAATTCAAGATACTATAAACCAGGTATCCCGAATGCAACAGAAACAATTGCTTGGTTTTAACGACATGCCACACTTTCTTATTTCGGCAATCTCAGCACAAATAGACAGGGACAACTCCCTGGACTGGTCCACTAAAGCTCTCAAAGAGGGCTACCCGCTTCTGGTTAACCCAATTGTCGAATTCGAACACAATGACCGCTGGGTAGCCTTACACATTTTATTCACACTTCCAGAAATCGAAAACAAAAACTCCTTTTGTACAGTTGAATATCTAAGTCCCTTACGGTATAACATTTCAGGCACCTGCTATTCGGGGCCTATCATTCGTGAAGAACTAGCGCTTATAACATGCCCTAACCGCAAAACCATAATAAAAGCTGACGCACTAACTAAATGTTATAACGAGGAAGGTAAATTATTGTGTCCTGCGGGCGTACTAACATTAGTAAAGGACGTTGAGTGGATTGGAATGCCATGGTCCCCAGACACAGAGGTTGACTTCTCTAGGAACCACATCAAGGCAACCTGTACAGACACGCCCCCTCTACTGAACCTTGGAGGACACTACTACTTGGCTACCAGACAACACTCAGTCCACCTAACCAATGGAACCGTACACCTCAGCCCACTGGGAATTTACAACCTACCCTGTGGTGAACCAACTCTGGCAGGACTTGCAACTGGACTCGGTCCTTGCCCATCTACACTGCAAATTACCTTACCTTTGTTTAAATCAGAGACTGTACGCTATGTACAATACAACCCAGACACTGACGTGGATATCCTACAACTCCACTACAAATCACTTGACGTACCACTGCCACTGAAGTTTAACAAATCAACCTTACAGTCTTTGGACGAGACATATGAACAGCTTGACGCGTACGGTAACTTGGCAACCGAACTTAAGGAGGTTCGATAAAACATAGACAAGATACATGAGACGGCCGACACGACTACGTTAGAGATAATGACGTACTGTTCCTTTGGCCTGACATTACTGGACACTATAATACTGTTGTGTATTGTACTATATTTGACGCGTCGCCCACGGCAACAACAACGACTTGATGTTATTGACAACACTGAACAGATTCAGTTACGACACATGTGTGTTGAATGTCAAACACCTTTGGCCGATGAAATTGCAGACGTTTAATACGAAACCACGGACCTTAAACGACTGATGACGACCGAACATCCACGGCTATATCCTACTAACCTACCACAATAACTTATACTTTGCGTATACAGCATTACCATGATCCGCATAGTGATTGACATCGATGGGTTCCAACATGGTCCCCATCCATTTTACATAAAAGAGATGACACTCCGAGATGTGACGTTTCCTCTGGTGGATACTTGTACCTTCGTCATACCACCTGAGGCATTCCAACCGGGATGCGAAACTACCTATGCGTGGCAGACAAGATTCCACGGGCTGTACCCTACAAACTCTGGGCTACCGCGGGCTGCTATTCCGGCAGCCATCGCCAGTATGGTCCGGGACTCCCAAAAATACTTGGAAATACTCACCGCTACGGAGTCACGGATTGTCAACCTGTACGTTTCGGGAAAGAACAAAATGGAGGCAATTCGTAGGTCCCTACCTTATTTGGAGGGCCTAGAATTAAAACTAATTGACTTAACAAACTTCAATCTCCCGGCTCGCGCCGACCTTGGCCTACCTTTGAGTGCAACCACATGGGAAAAGGCCTGCACAATCGCCCGGTGGTTCCGCCGCCACCTAATTAACCCTCTTAGGCAGTGGGCCTGATCCTGACGCATGCGGAACACGAACATTAGACAAACTTTACTATATTGAACAATGGTGATGGGTATTGTTAGCATCATTGTATCTACTATTCTCATTATCATTATATTATGAATTATTCTAATTAGTAAATTACACAAGCTGATGGGTTTTACTAGTATTTCTTTGGAATTGTACATCAGCTTTATTGTACAAGCAAAAACATGATTAATATATATCTATCAAAAAAAACAAATAAATAAATTAAGATATACGAAATAACCAAACGAAGGACATATTTATCCAAACAAAAAAATTAGGAATGTCATCATGACATAATTTACTTCTATTTAAAATATTTATCTTAGGTGTCGGTTATATGCAAACATAAAATTCTTCAATTTGAGAGTTATTCCAGTCTATCTCGCTCACGGGAGTATCGCGAACTTAAGGAGGGGGATATGATATGTAACAGAAAATCTATAATCTTACAAAATATAGGATTTTATTTGAGTAATGAGAAAATAACTCGGAGAGTTCTTTTCGATCTTTTTTCTATAATCAACACTTCTGTAAAAGTAATTTCGTTTGCTTTAGTTTCAATAACAAGTAATCAGTAGAACTTGGTTACGGTAACTATAAGCCAAGGCACGAGTCTATTAGTAACGTCCATACGTAGCTATAAGCAAAAGCATGAGCTTATGGGTCACGTCCGTACGACTCCAGTGATAAAAGGAAAGAGATACAATAATGGTATCCAATTCAATAGAACTGACGAATACACATGTAATTAATGAAACCGAATACACATGTAATTAATGAAACTCTAGTTGTAAGCTGCATGGTAACGAAAACTCTTTGAGTCAGAATATCTAGAAGATAGTTATAAATGAAATACAACTTTCGAGCGCACTGGATGCAACGAACACTTCCTATTCATTCCTTTCTCTTTAAGTGTTTTCTTAATTAAAACGATCTTCCGACTATCTGTTCAAAACCTTAGTAACCGATGCTTATTAAAGTGTTCTATAGAATTCATTAAAACCTTCTATAGAATTGGCTTTTAATTTATTCTAGAGTGAAATTATCCTAGTTACCCTCAGACGAGAACTCATAGTTTTCTCAGAAAATCTTTAAAAAACTTATAAAACTAAAGCCAGAGGAATGTTCCTAACATCCAAAGCTCCGTATAACTTTATGTTATATACTTGTCAGAACTCTAGATAATTTGAAATAGAGGTCTACTTTATCCTCTTCACAACAATGTAAACTTAACGCCTTAGACAAAAGGTAGATCTAACTTCTGTTATATACGGATTCGCGAAATTATGCTTTAGTGTGTATGTACTAGCCAAATTCTACCAGTCTCAAGTCCGATAAAGGTAAATTCTCGCTTTGATACTCACTGCCTACGAGTGTTTTCTACCTTAGTAGCTATATTCCCCACAGCATTAGTAAGGTAGCAAACCCTTATTTATCAGTAGAATAATTTATTTTTTACCTTGTAAGACCATTGAGCTTGTAGAACGCTCCTAAAGCGTTTTATTATTATTATTGTTTCTGTATTTTGTCACTCGAAGTTGCTATATTTGGCAGAATTCACTTTTACATATTACCGACTAAAACACAATATTTTTTCCTGCTGTTTTCAAAATCCTGGGGTACATGTAATATATCACACGACAATTTAACCTAAACCAAGAAAGAAATGTCTTTTATTGCCAACCCCCTTCTATAAGAAGGGGTGACTGTTGCAACCCCTCTAGTTTATGATATGATTCCCCTAGATAAAAACCTTTACCACGGTTTTGTAGCGCTTACCGTTAAAGGCAGGTAAATTAAAGTTTTGTTGTCAAAGCATTAAATGCCCAATCGGTATAACCTTCAATTCTAAATTGTTATATACTGTAACAGCTTATATACTACCATAAAATTTCGAATTTCCTCAAATGTGACTGGTTTATTAATCACTCTATTATTCATTGATTTGTTACCCGAATTCTTAGATTACTAACCTATTGCTATCAAGATAATAATCACTCTAAATAACAACAACTTACCACTGAATAGTTGTGGCCAAGACAAAATGGAAAACGTTTCGTCCTACATGCAGTAACAATTCTTTCCATCACTGAGACTTGAACTTAAATTTGTTGTTTTATTTCATGGCAGTTCCGCGGACTTTTTTGAAAACACCAGAACATTTAATGGCTTTTTCAACTTTAGTTTTCGGAAATTGCAATTTTGGAAATTTGTAATATGCCTCTGTGACTTTTTCAGTTCTGTCTGTAAATATACTCGCGATAAACAAATCGGACTCGCGGACGCTGTGTACATGTCTAATTTTTATCACTTATATGATTACAGACCAAATTAGCCGGACTCAGTCCAGTTGGCCATTACATATCCCAGCACCTGCCAGTGTTCCATGAACCACGAGTAAAATCACAGGTTATCTATAAACAAAACTGATTAAGCAAGAACTGATATGAATGAACAATGAAACTTCTGCAACAGGTATTGGCCAGCGGATGCACGGTTAGCCGCGTTATTACTTATAATTTATTAACTGGAAGAGCTGGGCGATTCAGTTGGAGTTACATGTATGCATTTTAAAAGAACAATATAAGCTCATCTGTCAATTTAGAGTTTAAATCAAATAAAGAAGCAAGACGCTCGGTCACGATGAATGTACAGTACATCGTATTGCGATGTTATACTATCAAAGTACGTTGTCACCGGGTAGTCAATAGTGTTTTTGCCAATTATTCTTGTAAATACTCAGGTACTGAGAACCAACTAAGTCGACATCTATAGTGCTATTTTATATCTCTCGTGCTGGTTTTCGCCGTTTAGCTTTCGTTTTACCGCTTCTGGTTAATAAGTGTGCACATATCTTGAATCTTTTCGTAAGAGATTCGTGAACAAGATGTTTATATTTGGGCCACCTGGGATGTTATTGAACGGGTGCGTTTGATAAATATAACATGACTAACGAAATTACTTGGAATGGTTCTGTGATCGCTTCCGAGTAGGAATCCTTCTACTTTGAATCCGGAATATCAAAAGAAAAATACGGCTCAGCTATTTGTCTCCAGGTAAGTAATTCAGTATACATCTTTTCTTCTCCCAGCGTGTTCCTCAATTAAAATCATAACCCATATCAGTTAATGAAAGACTATAACGAATCAACGCAGAATATAATAAGGCAAAGAGTTTAATTAACCCAGATACCTCTTAAAATTAATAAAAACTCGATGAGAACTAGATTTCATGATTACATATTTCGGCATATCTCGTAGAAGTAACACGATAATTACTGTTGTACCTTATTACTAAAACGTTAGAACAATGTATAAAAATTCCCACTAAATAGAGCGACGGCCACGTATATGTATATCATAAATTCAAGTAACTTCCAACAATAAGTAAACAAACTTTGGACAATACTATTAGTGACGCTAACTGAGCAATCGAGCCCCTAAAATGCGGCTAATAATTTCACTGGCTATCATTTCCCACGTTTTACATTTCTCGTCCATTTTATTTAACTAAATGATCCTTTCACGATTGATTTCTTTATTCTAAATTGTGCGCTCTTCAAATTTATAATATGTAGTTGCCCGTCTTTTGCAGCTCCGCTTCCAAACTTTCCTCGGAGTTTTAGTAGTTTCGTTGTTTGAGATTGGCTTCGTGGATTATACCAGGATTTAATTTCTTAAACTTTGATTGAAATATTATATTGTATTTGTTACTTTATTTTTATTCGGAGATTAATAATTGTATTGGCATCATGTGCCCGCGTGGCAACCCTCGTATATAGATCGCAGCGGCTTGGCCAGGTAAGAAGAGCCCGAGAATTTGGGTACCGTACTGACACTGTTCAAGTGAATTACTTCAGGAATCAGGATTGGTTTCGAGAAACAGCCAGTTTTCGTCTATATTGGTTCTAATCCCGGTTTACAAGAACTCGCAGTTTTATGAAGAAGCTGACGGATACCTGGATAAAGATAGTCTTAAAACTTTAGTTCATGCATTCATCTCTTCAAAGCTAGACTACTGCAATTCCTTGTTTTACATTTTATAGTACCTCATTACCAAACTTCAACATATTCAAAATTCGTCCGCTAGACTTGCAACTGGTTACTCAAAGTTCTGCCATATTACTCCTCTTTTGATTGAACTTCACTGGCTTCCAGTTAACTGTAGGATTCAATTCAAACTTCTAATTCTTGTTTACAAATGCTTTAACGGATCTGCACCTGAGTAACTTGCTCAAAGTCTCCGCTTCCGACGTGATTCCGCAAGTCAAAAATGTTCCTCCCTTCTGAAGCTCGTGCTCACTTGGGGAACCCGTTCAGGACGCAAGACCTTTGGTGACCGGGCATTCCAATATGCCGGCCTTAAGACTCTGGAACGCTCTGCACGCAGATATTTAAATTTTATCAGCAACTAGCACCTTTCATAGTTTTAATAAAATATTAATGACATTTTAACGATTTTCTATATAGGTTTAATGATATTCCAAATGATTTTAGATTTTAACATAGCTTAGATTATTTATTTTTTAGTGATATTGTGAAACGCCCTGAACTAAATAGAAAATACTTCATGGTTGGAGAGCGCGTACGATTTTTATTTACGAGTTGTGATGAATAAAATGAACGAGCGAGTCTTCGAGCGAGTGAGTTTTATTCTTCACAACGAGTGAATAAAAATCATACAAGCGAACCAACCATGAAG
>JANVCJ010088818.1:0-10546 GCA_026413505.1 Epizoanthus ramosus
TTGCCATTCGAGAGATTTTTTGACGAGTTTCTCTATATTAGTATATAAAACATGTAGTACGCCAAAGGCTAAATTTGAAAAAAACACGTGTGTGACCCCAGGGAACACGAATATCACAAATCTAACGAGGATGTCCAAGGGAACTCTAATATCACGTTGAAACCGATTAATCAAGCAAAAACTTTTCTTGTTCTAAACAAATACCCCACCCTCCTAACTTTGAATAGGCGAGGGAAACCTAATTTTGCAAAAACACGTTTGCGCGGGTTTTCTAATGAGGCTGACCCCATGGAATTCTAATATCACAAGATAACTATTGAAAGCACAATCTAGTTTTTTCCCCTGAACAATTAACCCTACCGCCCTTTGTATGAGTAGGGGGTGAATCCTAATTTCTCAGAAATCGTCTTAGGCGTTATTGTCTAATTATAAGTTGGGAGCTCGCGGGAAATACGAATATCGAATAGAAACTTTTAATTGCAGAATCATCTTTTTTTAATAATCTTTAGTACCCTACCCCCTAGATTTTAGAAAAGGTTTGAATCTTGATTTCTCAGAACCGACTGAATATCATTATACTACACAACAAAGTCTGCAGGCGCTATCTATAATGCCTTCTGTAACCCCAGGCCCCAGGTGTTTCTAAAATCACACATAGAATTTACCTTACGAGCTTTCTCATCAAAGTTCATGCACAAGGTGTACATGTCTGCAGAGAATCCCTGTAACTAACTGTTGAGTGCAGCTGCCCGCTCCGCAGAGACAGTATTCCTGCATGGAAATGATATCAAACATTGTATAAATCGCTGGTTTTTTAACGTATCCTCCAAAAGATCAATAAGTCCTAGGCGACACACCTTACCTTAACTCCGCAACATGTAACACATTGGCAAGAAATGGGTTCCCTTGGAGACTGCCTCTGCACAACCTCACAGAATCCCCCCCCCCTCCCCCAATTTTTTGTAGTAATATGCTACTTATATCTGACTGGATTTACAAGGTTACTTTCAAATGCCAGAAATCAGCAACATTTTCACTAAAATTGCCTAACTTCAAGTCGATATAACTCAGGTTCGCCTTTACCAAAATCGACGCACTAAACGTCATCTTAAAGTTCGATTCAAGATCTACAAATAAAAAATGAAGTTTGAAGATAGGTAGATAGACAGACAGACAGACAGACAGACAGACAGATAGATAGATAGATAGATAGATAGATAGATAGATAGATAGATAGACAGACAGACAGACAGATAGATATACAAACAGAGTAGCAAACAAATAATGTCAAACCTTGCTGCGAAGTGCCGCGATCTCACGCTGAAGATCATTCTTGGCGTTGGTAGCAATCTGGTTGGCAGCCTCGAGATCAGCAATCTTCTTGTAAGCATTCAGTAGCTCCTGCTGCTGACTGTTAATCTTTTCCTGGGCCTCCTCCTTCTGACTCTCCAGCTGAGCAATCTTCTGTCTGGCATTCACAAGATCCTCGGTAAAGTCCTTTATCTTAGCCTCATAGGTTGTGTTGTACGCTTCTAGTCTGGAAACTTTGTTCCTGAAACACAAACACGAAATCATTTAGTATTCACACATTCTAACTTTTTTCATTTATATCATGTATATAACAAATGTTTAAAGCATTCATGCAGGACAAAGTGTTTTCTATTCTTCAATTATTTTTTTGGTTTGATTTCATTAGGGAAAAAATGGCACAAATTTTCACATAATATGTTTTGGCAAAAAATAAATTGTGCTAACTTTAGATGTCTGTTAATTTTAAGCTTTTCCGACATCGACCGATGGCACGAATAAATACAATTCGCACAACGTTGTCGAGACAAACTTATCGGAGTTTGCCTTTATATATACAACAACAATATTTACCTCAGAGACTGCAATTCCTGTTCCATTGCAGCGATCCTGTTTTTCCATCCCATGGCTTGATCAGAGTCCACCATGTCCTTTGCCTTGAGGGTGTTGAGAGCATCTTCCAATTCCTTGTTCTTCTTTAACCTGTACGCAGACTCACCTTCTGCTGCGTTTTTGGCTCGATTTGATGAAGACAGATCTCCTTCCAGTTTGCCAATCTTGTTACGGAGTGCCAGCAAGTCATTGTCGCTTTGTTCTTTGTTCCTCATTGCTTTCTTGTAGGCGTCCTCCAAATCTTTGTATTTCTTAGATGAGACGGAATCTTTTTTCTCCTTGAACAAATCGTCGGGCGCTGATTGAACTTCATTCACTTTGCTCTGGACAACCACAAATTCATCCTTTAGTCTGTCCTTCTCGGCCTTGCTGCCATCGAGCTGGATTCTGAGATCAGAGATAGTCTTCTTTAAGGTGGCAATTTCTTTTTTGAGCCGGTTCTTATCTGCATCCAAGACCTTAATGCGGGATTCAAGATAGTATATCTTCTGGTTCTTGGCAGCAACTTCAGACTGTAATCTCTCTATGTCTTTCAGAGCATTCAGGTACTTGTTCTTGAAGTCAGTTGCAACAGCGTTGGCTGAAGCAATATCGCGACGCAGTTTCTCGTTCTCATCACGTAGTAGTTGTATGCTGTGTTCCAGGGAGGCTATCTTTGACTCACGCTCCTGTACTTGACCGTTGAGTTCCACAATCTGGTCTGAGAGGCGGTCGTTTTCTTCTCTAAGCTTGGCAATCTTCTGTTTCAGTGCAGATATTTCGTTCTCTAACTGTTTCTCATTGTTCTTGTGCCAGTCAATCTGGTTATCTCTGTCGGCCAGTTCCCTCCTTAGATTGTCATTCTGGCTCCCAAGATCACCCACCTGGCGTTGTGCGGCAGTGAGCTCCTGTCTTGCTCTCTGGAGTCGCTCACGGTTGTCATCAAGTTCACCACGGAGCTCAGCTTGATTTTGGCGAGATTGGTTGACGTCATTCTCAAGCTGAGCTATCTTCTTCTGCAAGTTAAGAAGTTCACTATTGAGCCTGTCATTCTCCCCGTTGGCAATATTCAGTTTGAGCTCAGTCTCTCCGAGTTTCCTCTTGAGAGCATATAGTTCACTTTCAATATCTGACTTCTTCTTCTGCACATCCACAAGGGTTTTCTTAACAGCTGCCAATTCGTTCTTTAGCATAGAATTCTCACGCTGCATCGAGTCATTCTGTTGGCGCAGGGAAGCTATGACTCCAGGGGCATCTGTCTGGTCTCCCATCTTATCCAGCCTCATCTTGTACTCTTGAAGCCTGGCCTTAAGATCGTGGATCTCATCGTCTGCGTTACTCAGTTGGTCGTTCTTGTCCTTTAGCTGACGTTCTAGCTGCGCATTGTTATCCTGGGCAGACTTCAGTTGGCGCTCTAGCTTGTTGTACTTTTCCTTCAGGTCCTCGAGGTCCTGCTTCAGCATCCCGACCTCCATATCGTCAGCTGATTCGACTGGTGCCTCGGTTTCCATTGTAAAGGATGGCTCCTCAAACTGTGGTATTGACTCCAGTTGGGCAATTTTTTCATTTGCTTGCACAATCTTCTCCTGAAGGTCAGATTCCTTATCATTGGTGACTTTGTGTGCAATGTTCAGCTCGGTGACCTTTTTCCTGAGGTTATTGTTTTCGTCTTCAAGTCTTCTTGCTTTATCCCGCTGTGCGTCGCTGGCATTTTCAATGAGGGTGTTTCTTTCGTTGGCAGACATCAAGGCTTTTTCATACTCCTTGATCTTCTGAAGAGCAGACTCGTAGTCGGCTTCCAGGCGTCGCATATTTCTCTTCATGATATCTATCTCTTTCTCCAATTCCTCATTGTTGTTCTTTAAGTCGTTGATGGCTTTGTCACGGTTATCAATCTCTTGTTCATAATAGTCGATCTTGCCTTGCAGCTCAGTTAGCTGTCTCTCCTGCGTGTTCTTGTCATCTCTCAAGAGACCCATCTGTCTTTTCAGTTCATCAATTTTCTCCACAAGGTTGTTACGTTCCTTAGTGAGATCCCGTATTTGCTGCTCCAAAATATCAATTCTAGACGAGCTCTCCTGGAGGTCTTCCATTGCACGGTTCCTCTCAGTAGTCAGTTTGGCAAGTCGTCCTTCTAAGTCGTTAATTCTGTTATTCAGGTCCAAGACCTCTTGTTGAGTTTGTGCAGCTTCATCTCTGAGTCTCTCGTTGTCGTCCTTCACGGTGTCAAGTTGTGCCTTGAGTGCCTCTAGTTCGCTTTCCAAGTACTCTTTACTTTCTTGTAGATTTTCAATGAGATTATCCTTCTCAGCTGATTCTTTTTCAGTTTGTTCGAGTTCGAGCTTTGTCTCAACAATCTTCTGCTCCTGATTAAGCAGATCATCGCGGGCCTTGGTAAGCCTTTCTAAAGCATCATCAAGCTGCTTCTGGAGAGAGTCTTTCTCTTTCTGCTCGTTGTCGTACTTCACTTCCAAATCTGCGGCCTTGTTGTTAGCTGTGATCATATCTTCTTTAATAGCTTTACGGTCCTTATCACAGCGGTCATAAGCGTTCTTCGTGTCTCTTAATTGTCTGTTCAAAGCATTAACCTTGGCGCGGAGATCCACATTTTCCTGCTGCAGTTTCTTATAGTCATTTTCGTACTTCTCTAGTCTGTTCTTGTAGGTCTGTAAGTCTTGCTTCAGCCTGTTCTCATGGTCTGTACTAGCCTTCAGCAGCGTCTCGATCTCAATGTAACGGCTATCATGAGCCACTCCAGCACGGTCTCGCTCTTCACGTTCCTTGTTCAAATTAGCAATCGTTATGTCAAGTTTACTCAAGTTGATATTAGCCGACTTCAGGCTGTCTTCCAAGGCCTTAATCTTGTTTAGAGCAATTTCCAGGCTATTCTTAGTGTTCATGAGTTCCTTCTTTAAAGCCAAAAGCTCATCATCAGAAGCTTGCTTGCCAGTTTTCAGTTTCTCGATGATTGTGTTCTTGTCACTAACTTCTTTCTCCTTCGACTCGCAGGTACGTTCCAGCTGCTTGAGCTGCGATTGTAGAACCATGTAATCTTCTTTCAGCTTCCTTAGAGCAGCATTGGCATTGCTAAGATCTGTTTTCAAGTTGTCACGCTCTTTCTTTACATTTGCCAGTTGCGACTCCATTAGTGCTAGCTTATGTGTCTTGTTGCTCAGCTCATTCTCTAGCGAGTTTCTATCAGACTTTAGATCTTTGATTTCGGCTTCTAGTTGCGCGATTCTGTCTTGAAGTGACTTAATCTTGCGGTCCGTCTGCTTCTTTTCTTCTTTAAGCCCATCATTTGCAACTTTTGCAGAAACAAGTTGTCGCTTTAGATCATCAAGATCTTTCTGGAGTTTCTTGAGCTTGTTATTGAGGTCTGCAATTACTTCGTCTTTCTTGGCAATAACGTTCTTCAGTGCATCATTTGCCTTCTGTTGCTGATTAACCTTACCCTCCAGGGCAGCTATATTTTCCTTAGCTTGAACAATCTTGTTGTTTGCATCCATCAACTGTTCCTTCAGCTGGCTATTTTGCTTGCGAAGAGTATCAACCTGGTTTTCAAGCTTGTTTATCTTGGACAACAAATCATGGAGGTTATCTTCAGCGACCTCTTTGTCATTTACTGCTGCATCCAAGTCGTTCTCGAGTTCGTTGACCCTCGACTCTGCTACGAGTAGGTTGCGGTTAAGATCATCTTTGTCACCTTCAAGATTCTGCAAGTCTTTAAGGAGCTGCTCAATTCTATCTTCGTCTGCTTCTACCTCAGCCTTCAGACGGTCCAGCTCCTTCTGTCTTGATTCGTCTCTGTCTTCAAGGATCTTTATTTTGTTTCTTAAGTTAAAGAGATCTTTCTCCAATTGAGCATTCTTTTCACGTTCAGCATCAAGGAGATTATCTTTGTCCATTGATCCGTCCATAAAGTCGCTGTAGCTGCATTGGACTGTGTCCACCTTTTGGGCGACGATGGCACACTCGCTTTCTAAGTCTTGATTTCTCTGGACTGTTATTTCAAGTTGAGACATCATGCGGTTTTGGTCTTCATCCTTGCTGTTTAGCTCTGTCTTCAGCCTTTTGTTCTCGCTTTCCATGGCCTCCAGCAGTGATCTAACGTGCATCAGTTCGGACTTTGTCTCGTCTATTTCGTTCTCAAGGTCGATAATTCTGTTCTTTAGTGTCTCGATTGTACTGTCTTTCTCAATGATTTCTCGGCGAGAATTGTCATTGATGCGTTGTAACTCGGAAATTTGACTTTTTAGGCGGTCGATATCATCTTGCAGTTTCTTCACGACAGCATCATGGTTCTTAGCATCTTCTTCCAGAACAGAGTTTCGGTTCATAGCATCTTGCAATTCGGATTCCAGTCGAGCAACCTTGTCTTGGAGGGCTAGAACTTCCTTTTCAAAGTCGCCTTTTTCGCGGTCACAAACATCATAAGCCGATTCCAACTCGGAGTTTGCATTTTGTGCGTTTTGGAGGTCTTCGTTGATGCGGTTTTTGTCGTCTTCCGCCTGTCTAACGTCTTCTTCTAAGTCCTCATTTCTCCTGTTTGCATCCATAAGGTCATCTTGAAGTTGTTGCTTCTGGTCTTCTAGAATTTCGTTTTTGGTATTCACCTCTCTAACTTCGTTCTGCTGCTCGTCAATTTTATCTTCTAGGTTCTTAATCTGGTTTCTGAGGTCGTCTATGGTCTTCTGTTTCCTGTTGTTGTCGTTCTTCAGTTTGTCTGCGTTACGCTGAGCCTCAGCCAGAGACGTCTGCAGCATGGCGATTTCCTTCTTCAGTTGATTGACTTTGTCCTTCTCTGCGTCCAGATCCAGTTTAAGCTGGTTCTTTGCCTTAAGAGCAGCCTCGAGCTGAGCTTCCAGACTTGCGTTTTTGCTCCTCAGAGAATCTACCTGTCTTTCAAGATCATCTCGGCTGTTTTCGCTTTTCTCCAAGGCGATTCTCAAATCTGCGATCTTTTTCTCCAGAGGGGCGATGTTCTGCCTGAGTTCATCTCTCTCCTTCACTGCAATGTCGTAGAGAGACTCGAGATCATTGAGCTTGCCATGTGTTCCACCGAGTCTACCGCGTAGCCCATCCACTTCAGAGACTGTTGTGTCATATGAAGATTGTAGTTGTGCGTTCTTCGAAGACACTGTTTCCATGTTGCCTTCAAGGTCGTGAATTTTGGAACGGCAGCGCGAAACTTCAGTCTCTAGCTCCTTGACGCGGTTGCTCGCCTTACTGTATAGACTCTCGATATTGGACAATCTGCTGTTAACGACGCTGTACTCCCTCTGTAGTTCCTCGTTCTCTTGCTTCAAACTGTCGACCTGAGCTTCCAGTTCAGCCGCATGCTTGTCCGAGCTACGAAGTTCTCGCTCCATGTTAGCGCGTTGCTTGGTCTCAATCTCCGCCTTCATCTGAGCTTGGGACAGGTCCTGCTTCAGCTGCTCAATCCGATCTTCGAGGTCGCTGTTCTTGCGTTCGTAATTCCGGATGATCTTGTCCTTGCCTGCCATATCTTCCCGGAGACGGTCGGCCACCTTCTTCTTATCCAAAGCATCTTTCTGGTAACCCGCAATAGATTCCTTGCTTCTCTTGAGGTCATCCCTAAGCCTCTCCAGTTGTTTCTTCAGGTCATCGCGCTGTCTCTGCGAGTTTTCCAGCTGGGCCTCATACTTCCTCACTCTTAGGTCGCAGTCTTTCTTTGTAGCGTTCAGATCCCGTACGGATTTGTCGTAGTCGGCCTGGAGACGAGTAAGCTTGGCCTGGAGGTTAAGGATTTCTTCTTGAAGGCCCTCGCGCTCGTCGTAAGAGCTCTTAAGCGTTGCTTCGTAAGAACTGATCTCCTCACGACACATCATTAGCTCATCGTCCTCCGGAGAGCTCTGATCAACTGTCACCTGGTTAGAACAATTAGCCACCTTTTATTGCTTTCTTGGTTGATGTGACTTATATTGAGAAAGGGGGCGAGATGATGGGAGATTACAGTCAAATTCATAACATTTCAGCTCGTTAACCGATTCCTTGCGTAGTCGCATTAGTACTGATATTTGCTGTACATTGGCTACGATTAGTAGTCAGAGGTTTCTAGACTTGTAAACTTGAAAAGATGGTATAGAGGATATTGATTAATGTGAATGAAGTTGGAATACTATCTAATTAATAGACGGGAATACCCTAATTACTGTGATTTCCGCAGAGTATATACTCGGGTTCTTAATTGTTTGATGCGGGTCTATCAATAATTTTCTCAAAAATATTTTCGTCATTACTTATGTTTCAGTGTTGTTTTCCGTCCCTCTGTCCATCTGTCTGTTTTTCTGTATTTCTTTAGTTTTTTTTTCCAATCTGTCGTTTTGTCTGTTTTTGTCTTTCGGTCAGTCACACAGTCAGTCAGTAGGTCTATCTGTCTGTCTGTTTATCTAATCGTCCCGCTCCGTCTGTCTGCCTATCTGTCTGTGTTTCTTTAGTTTTGTCTGTCTGTCTTTCGATCCATCATTCAGTCGGAAGTCAGTCAATGAGTCGGTCTGTGGGTCTTTCTGTTTGTCTGTCTGTGTCTGTCACTCTCTGTCTGTCTGTCTGTCAGTCAGTCAGACAGACGTTCTGACGGTCCGTGGGTTTGTCTGTCTGTCTGTGTTTTATATTAGTTTGTCTCTCTGTTTTTGTTTCAGTCTATATTATTCTATTACCGTGTACCTCCTGCCTCCTGGCTTCGCATTATCACTCCTGTACATCACTCATTCAGCTACAGAACACGTATCCATTTATTTCCGTACCCTGTCTGCCTATCTGACCTTCTGTCAGTCACGTCTGACTACTATAGGCCTACGTTACAGAGCACCTCCATACCTCGGAGCTGACGATCATCTCGTGACGGATTGTCTCAATCTCGCGCTGCAGTGCTTGCTTCTCAGACTTGAGAGTGGCGATGATGTTGTTCTTTGATGACAGTTCTCGCACGAGTGTTTCATTCTCAGTCTCCTTTTCCAAGAGTTTTCGTTTCACAGACATCAGCTCATCTTGATACCTTTGCAAGATTGTGATAATTTAGTTATATGGATTACTAGAAGAGAGTACACAGTAGGCTACATACGCATTCCTGTATCTATGCGAAAGAAAGAGATAAATATTCAGGCAGACGGACGGCAGACGGATGAACAGTCCGACCGATAGACAGACAAAGACAGATACGGAGATAGACACGCATTCGCACATATAGATAGATAGACAGACAGACAGACACAGACAGACAAACAAACAAAATCAGCTACATAGCCAGATACTAAAACAACAGACAGACAAACAGACAGACGGACAGACAGACTGACAGACTGACAGACAGACAAACAAACAAACAAACAAAATCATCTACATAGCCAGATACTAAAACAACAGACAGACAGACAGACAGACAGACAGACAGACAGACAGACAGACAGACAGACAAAGAAACAAAATCAGCTACATAGCCAGATACTAAAACAACAGACTGACAGACAGACAGAAAGACAGACAAAATCAGGTAGATAGCCAGATACTATAACAACAGACACACGGACAGACAAACAGACAAAGAGACAAGACAGACGGACAGACAAACAAACAAACAAACAAAATCAGCTAGATAGCCAGATACTAAAACAACAGACAGACAGAGAAAGAGACAGACAGATGGACAGACAGACAGATGGACAACAGAAAACGTATTAGAGAAAGAGCTGGACAAACAAAGATACAAAGAGAGGAAAACAGACAGGCACACATTTACCGAGACAAAGACACAGAAAGAGACAAATATAGATGTATATAAAGAGATCGACTGGTAAACATTTGCATACAGAGAGACAGGTTGAGGAGCACACACAAATAAACATGTTGACATCAGTACAACACAGCTTCACTTCATTTGCATACAGAGAGACAGGTTGAGGAGCACACACAAATAAACATGCTGACTTCAGTACAACACAGCTTCACCCGGTGACATCCAATCTAGATTATCATATTCAGTAACAATACAGGTACTAAGCTCATGCCATTAACGGACTTCCTTACCTTTTCGATTCACCTTTGGAGTCTCGCAAGAGTTCCTCCAACCTGATCTTCTGCCGCTTAAGGTTTTCAATCTCCTGTTTCAGGGTTCGTACCTACAAGAACAGCATATACTGGCATTATGTGAGAAACAGTAATGCTTTTAGACTTCAAATAACCCGCTAAACTCCGGTCTCATTTCCACACTGTCTGCTATAGTTCAAAGTCAGACTTTCCAGTGTCCCGTCAACAGACGCACACGTCAGCAGAATGTAAAATAAAAGCTCTAGCAATGTGTAGTTCCAGAACATATCCATACACCCCATGGAGGGTTTTTTTCCTATTACCCCCCCCCCCCCCACTCCCTTGGAATTTCCATTTTTTAAAAAGGTTGTTTTTTGTTCCCCTACGCCATGTAATATCAGAAATGTGTTATATTTGAAGCATAGATGCAAATCATTGTGTGTTTTACAACATAATTTGGAAAAAACAAGAAAATAACAGGAGAATAACAGTAACGTGAAAAGTACACGTTCACGCATGCTCCACCGTATAAATCATTATCCCGAAATGTCGCTCAGAAATGTCTGCTAAATGTGCAAATTGCATTTGAGGATACTTAAAT
>JANVCJ010088829.1:5000-10546 GCA_026413505.1 Epizoanthus ramosus
CGCGTCTTTATTGAAGTTTTTATGGGCGATGGATATTTTACGTTGTCTCCCACAGCGAGTTTGAAGCTACATAGTAGTTCTCAATGTGTATTTCTTTTTAAATATTCTTCAAAGCCGTCTTACGCCCTAAGGGGCTCTTGTAAAACGTGGTTAATAGGTTCGTCTATGTCGCTCCAAATATAGCTTTGTCAGTGATCTGCTATTAATTGATTTGGGAACAAATGCGCAGAATCCTGTTTTGAAATCTCCAGTCCACACAAACTCTTCATTTAGTTGTTCGCAGCTGAAAACAAAAAGAAAAACACAATCACTAAACGGCACACAAGCTATTCAACATAGTTTATTAACCAAAATATTCTAATTTTTTCCGCTCTTTGTAAATTATGATTCACTTCTTCTAGAAAAAAATACAGCGGCAATAAAAAAATTGAATCAGATTCTAGGATTTTTAATTTTCTAATAAATTTCTTAAAGAGCAAATATGAAGTCCTTTCCGCCGCAGTGGAAACGATAAAAATATTTTACAAGCTGAAAAAGATGTTATCAGTTATTAGTTACTGCTATTGGTTTAATATTTCAGTCCGTTCGTCATATTAGTAATCAGCAGTTCTCTTTCATCTCTCTGTCAACGAACTGCTTAAATTAACAATAAAATATTATTTAATATTATTTGATAGGCAGTCGTAGCATCCATGTTCAGTATGCAGCTAGTCGAATCGATATCCCATGTTGGGTTCTGCACAAGTGTTTGTATTGAACCACGCAGATAGATAGAGTAGTCTGCAGAACAGACGCTCTGTTCGCTTAAAAACTCAAAGCATTTACGCAGGCTATAGACGAGAGACATGGATAGAGAGTGAGCAAAAGAGTGGGTGGGTGCGTGGGCGAGTAAATGAGTGAGTGAGTGAGTGAATGAGTGAGTGCTATACTAATACTATATAGAAAGACACACAGACGAGTACGTGCAGCAGAATGCGTTCTGTTCGATTTGTTTGTATGTTGTTTTGGGATGTTGCTAAGTCATATTTTACGGCGACAACTAAATTTACAAGCGCGATATAAGCCGGCGAACTGAAACAAGTCACCGTACTTTAGTTACAAGCAATAGGTCATAAGAACTTTTTCTCAGTCAAATATTTTCATTACTTTGTGGTTACCAGTTAAATTAATTCTTGCTACGTATACTAAAACTCATATTTAACTTTTTGTAAACAGGCACGACAGTCTGAATCCATTTTCCGAAATTGATTCGAAATCTTGTCCTCTGATACCTCTGTCCATCTTTGGTACTTCATATGCTGCAATGTATGAAGTATGCAAGATAAAGAGATAGAAAGGTGAAATTTATACCATGCAGATATAAATGTGGCGCTAGGGAGTTGAGAAAACGTGCCTTGGCCTTGGGCAAAACTAAATAATAACTACAATTTACCAAAACCGCTAATTCAAATTGATTAGAAAATCTCATCTGATAGTTAGAATATTAAAATTTTCTTATTAAAGAAGGCAGCCTGTTTAAAGAGCCCTTCTGTTGCTTTTTGTCGTTATACAGAAAGGTATATTTTTATCAAATGGGCGTTTCTAGGATATAGAAACTGCAATATACGATACTGTACCTGTGGAGTCTGAAAGATACATTTAACCGGCAATTACGACAGAAAAGGGAAAAGAGATTCATATCCTGCCTTATATAATTGGAACTCGAGAAATTAAACAGTCTTGGTATAAAATGATAATTTATGATTTCTTTGATATTAGTAACACTTCAGTATTATTAAAACTTGCCATTCAAATTAACTATCACTCCTTTTTCGGACAACTTTGGAACACGTTAATAGATCCTATGTCCATTCAAATTAACTATGACTCCTTTTTCGGACAACTTTGGAACACGTTAATAGATCCTATGTCTACAAACTGAGTATTTGAAGATAGCTTACACCATTATAAATTCGTAGATCTTCTTAGTGAAGATTTTAACTTTTCATCGTATTAGTGAACTGCTGAAATCTCCAGGTATATATAGAACGGAATTAACATATGGGTGGGAAATTTCAGTCTCAAATTGCCAGTTAATTGAAACGATATTTTCCGGATGAATCATAAACTGAGTTCGATCCATTCAAATCTATAAACTAAACAGCCGTCGAATGTTCTGGAAAGACAAACGGAAATGACAGTAGTGTACAACTCGAAGAAAAAATGTGAAAGATTGAGATTACGAAAATACAAAATTCCTTAATTTACCAAGGTGCGGAAAATATAAAGGGAATGATCAACTACAAGTCGGATGAAAAATGTTTTTCACCCCATTGCAGAAATTTGCTGTAATTCTCGTGCAGTATTTTTAGAACTAGTTTAACCTCGACAGATTAGAAAATATTGTCAACTAATTTACAATAATAGATCCGCAGTGGAAATCAAAGTATAGCCTCTCAAAGAGGGAGTACTATTGGTAGCAGAGACTATTTATCTTTAATATGTATTTAATGATATTCACTGACTGAATGCTAGAATGCTTTCCATTTCATAAGACGTGATATCTGGGTAAATTATGAGTTGGAGCATGAAGTCAAAATTACAAGTATAGATTGTTTTCACATAGAAAGGTGTCCGAGAAAAAACTAATATTAGAACAATATTTAAACGTTCTGTACAGAGCAGGTAAACCTACACACAAATGCCAGTAACATTGGAGCAACTGGGTTTTTCGTAACCCAGCTATCAGACAAATAATATTCGAAGCATTTACCAAAACTATAGCAGGTGTCGGCTATCTTGGTGTACTCTACAAATAAAGCTGTTTCCTCCAGTGAAAATGATTGGGTTTACGCATATGACTTTCAAAGATTCATCAAGCCATAAAATTTTAAATTTCTCTAAATATATATAGATTTTCACGACATTTCAGACCGTCACAAAATTCAAAATACTGCAACTCGAACTCGAATCGTCGTATCGACGTTAAACTTTCAAATAATGCTTTTGATGCCGATATCTGACTCTTTTTAGAAGAACAACTCTACATCAGGTTTGATGACGTCACGTGAAAACGATCCACTAAAATATATTAAAATAGAATGCGATCTGTGTACAAGCTATATTAATGCGAGACATAACGCATAAAAAGAGAGAATCGAAAAAGGAATATACATAATTGCATAACATTTACAAACCGCTGAAATTGTATAATTGTATTGAGTTATATGACAGTTACATCACTGAAGTTCGATGAGAATTGTCAACAAAAATCACACAATAAAAAGAAGGCTCTGCAACTCCTATGAGCCTATCTATTAGATAAAACTCTAATCGAAAATTCAGTTGGTATTTAACTCTCTTCGGCGCTCTCACTGACTGTCGGGACGCCCAAACTAGCCGCGTAGACGGTTATGACTATATATATCATCATATTTTAGCTCCTAAGTTGCTCTGTTTTTTGTTTTGTTTTCATTGTTGTGTGTGCTTCCATATTGTATCTGACCCAAAATATTCAGTCATATTCTCAATCTTATCACCTAACTCGATTAGTTATTTCAGGTGGTGTTGGTACTTTCTTCTTGTATGTAGTATTATCATTCATGTTTGTAAATTGATAATGTGTAGTACCTAAATAAAATTGTTGTTGTATATAATTGGAAAATAGATTCGTTTCTATTACTCTGAAATAAGCCAGTACCACAACTCTGCTTCATCGATAATTTCGTGATAGTAGTATGTAGTGAGCAGAATAAGCCGCATTTTCTGGCGCAACCTGGCGTAATCTAGGTGATTTGCATATTTGGGCCGCAAGTGTCCACAGTAAGGTTCATGTCATTTATATGAAATGATCCGCAATCTGATTTTGATACCTGTTTCAACCAGTTTTTATAACCAACATTTCTTAGTAGGGGTAAGGGGTGGTAAGTAGATTGGCTGACCCTTCTGAAACCCATCTGAACCACATCTGAGCCATCTGAGACCCTTCTCAACCCCAACTTATCCCCATCTTAACCCCTTACCTTCCCCTTCACCAAAAAACAATTTAAGGGGTTCCACTACCTCACTACAGTTACCACTCCCAAAAACAGAAAACCTAAAGAAATGTTTTTCCTATAGTGGGGCAAAGGGATGGAATTCCCTTCCAGAAAGCATGTGAGTCGTTACCCTCATTCAAGTCTAAAATTGACTGACTCACATAATTATTTCCTACATGATAATTTTAAGCCCCCTTTTATTGCATAATTATTATCTAAAATATGACAATAAGACAACTGGTACTGAATCAAAATAAAACATTTGTGTTTAAAATAGTTTTATACCTTTTACCACTTTTAATATTTTAACTATCATCAAATAGATGAGTGTGTAGACATGTTCAAATGGTTTGATCAATTATTGAATATAGTTTGCTTTGTTCAGAACCAGTGTTCACCCTGGTCGGTCACACAGGAGCAGTGAGCTGTCTGGTAGCTGGCAAGTTTGGAACACTCTTGTCTGGATCTTGGGATAAGTAAGACATCACCTAATAATCACTTGTTTGCATGTTAGTTGTTTGGATCAAATCTGGTGTACATTTCAGGACATTTTTGTCATATAGTTATTTAAGATTGTAAAGGTACATGTATGCAATAATGTCTTCACACTTTATGTTGCTGCTTGGCTCAAAACAGAGAATGACATTTGAATTTTTCTGCACTCATGTGTGGTTATTGTTCAGTGGTTTTACTTCACATGGAATTAATTATTACATCATACAGAAAACTTCTAGATCGAACCTTCTGGGGAGGGTACCACGTCCCTAGAGCTGCTGTTTTCAAATCAAAGGAAACTTTGGAAACGTGGCTAGATGTTTGCTTTATCATCGCATTTTGCACAACAAATATGCTGCTATATATACAGTTCCTAATGCTCAGTGCTATAGTACAGTATATATTATGTAGTGACAAACATTGCTTCTTAGCCAATCACACTTGATTTATTTTATTTATTTACAATGTACTGTATTTACATGTTTCGCCGTGTATGGCAGGGAGTACCCACAGAGATCTCTCTTCATTAATGGGCTCCCACAGTAAACAATTGACACACACACGCACATGCACACTCACACTCATGAACACTCACACTCACACTTACACTCACACTCACACTCACACACTTGCTTTAGTTACTAAATGTTGTGTACCCCTAGGACAGCACGAGTTTGGTTGGGTGGAAAATCTGTGATGACCCTCCAGGGACATGAGGCAGCAGTGTGGTCTGTGCAACTCATGCCAGAACATGGACTCATGCTTACAGGTATGACTTTAAGAATATTTATTTTTGAGGACATGATAGCACAGGATTGCATGCTGAGTGAGTGGTCATGGCTTACAGGTATTAATAGTGTTGAGGGCATGATCACACAGGATTGCTGAGTGAGTGGTCATGGCTTACAGGTATTAATAGTGTTGAGGACATGATCGCACAGGATTGCATGCCGAGTGAGTGGTCATGGCTTACAGGTATTAATAGTGTTGAGGACATGATCGCACAGGATTGCATGCCGAGTGAGTGGTCATGGC
>JANVCJ010088840.1:0-18673 GCA_026413505.1 Epizoanthus ramosus
ATGAAGATGTGGAGTTTGTAGAAGAAGTCGCCGACTCGAGCAGTCAGGAAATTGACAAATTCTGAGTGTTTCTTCTCACTTCCTGTTGAAAACAACATGTATCGGAGCCATATAATAAACATCTTATTAACCGAGTTTGCTCGTTCCGTACCGTAAGTTACCGACCCTCGTTTTTTCCTCATTGGTCCTCGAGCTGCGCTCATAACTTACGGTACGGACCTCGCACTCGGTTAATAAGAGTATAATATTTGCTACTATAAACTATTTATACGTTGTAATAAGTGAAATAAGTCCATGCAAGAACTACTTACAAGAGAATCCGCTGGACTCGTTGCTCGATGGACCTTCTCCACCATTGCTCTCTTCATTTGTTCCTTTTGTACTCTAGTCTCATACTTGCTCTTTAAATCTTCTTTCTCCTTGATAAATTGGCCTTCGATGTTTTCCTTCTCCTTCTCATATTCTTCCTCCATTTTCAACCTTTCTCTCCTAAATTGAGCTTTTAACTCCCACTTCTGCTGCTTCAGTTCTTCATTTTCTTTCTGCAACTCAGATATCGATTCTTCTAAAGGCCTCTTCTCCCTCGTTAGTTTTTGTAACATTTCTTCTTCTAGTTTTGCTAACACTTCTTTTTTGTAATTCGCAATGCTTTTCTCGATCACATGCTTTTCATTGTTACCGGAGTCTTGGTTGTAAATTCGATCTTGAATCAACCTCCTTTTTTCTTGCAAAGTATTAATCTCTCGCCGAAGGCCTTGCATTGTTTCTTCAAATTTGACTTTTTCCTCTTTTAGTTTTTTCTCATACTCTTGCTCAATCAGTTTTCGAAGGGCTGTGTTATCTTTTTGAGACATTTTAGGTGAAATAATTTCCCTTGGTGTTTCGGTTTCTCTAGCTGCTTTCATTATCTTCAATTCCAACTCTTTAATCTTTGCTTCGGCCACATTTAATTCGTCTCTTAAGTCCTCGATTAGTGTTTCGCGTTTTGAGATTTCATTGGAAATGTTCTCTGAAAAATCTTCTTGTAACTTTTCTACCAAGTCTCTTTTGCACCGGTCAAAATTTTCTTTCATTTCCGCTTTGTCTTGTTCACAGATATCTTCGAGCTCTGCTTTTTCCTTTCTGTGCGAGTGTCTCATCTCCTTTCTTTGTTGCTTAAGTTTCACAATTTCCTTAAGCAAATTTTCTATTGTACTTTCAAGAAGTTTCTTTTCTTTTTCATGACCGTCAGATTTCTCGTCGTTTTCCTTTTGCATCTGTGCAATAATGTTTTGCTTCTCTTCCTTAAATTTTTCAGCATTGTCGCGCAGGTCATTTTCAACAGCCTCGATATCATTCTGGTGTTCTTGTGCAACATGTGACAGTATCTCTTGAAATTCCGCCTCTATTTCTGATTTCTTATTAGATACTTCCTCATCTATTTTATCCCGTATACTGTCTTGAAAGTCAGCTTTTTGTTTCTCAAATGCCACAATAAGGTCACGTTTCTCCCTGTTGAAGTCATTCTCCAAATCCATTCTCAGCTGGTCTATTTGCCTCCGATTCTCGTCTTCTTTTTCTGTCAGATTTTTGTCAAACGTTTCCTGAAGCCGTTGTTTCTCTTCTGCGAATACTGCTGCCATTTCCTTCTTTTCATCTTTTTGTCTCTTTTCAGATTCCTCAAGACACTTTTGCAGTTTATTTTCATTCATTTCATGATCTTCAATGGAATTATCAAACTCATCTTTCATCCTTTTCTTTTCTCTTGAGAACGCCGTCTCCAAATCGTCCCTTATGCGGTCCCTTTCTCGATCTAATACTTCATCAAAGTCTTTTTTCTGTCTTTCAGTTGCCCCCCTCTCTAACTCCAACTTATGATTAAGTAATTCAATTTCTTGCATTAGTTGATCCTCAAGCTTGGATTTCTGTTTCTCTAACTCGTTCATTTGATCTTGATACCTTTTTATTGTCTCCTTTAATAACTCCTCATTTTCATCTAACTGATTCTTTAGGGACTCGTTTGTTAGTTTTGCATAAGAAATCTTATCCTCCGCATCGTTTTCTACTTGTGTTATCTTGTTTGTCAATTCACTAACTTCTTCTTCTAAGTCCTTGACTTGCGTTTCTAAATCTTGATTTGCATTTTCAAGATTCTTAAGTTCGTGTGTAAGAACTGCATTTTCCTCTTGCAGCTGTTTCATCTTTTCCATCATGTTCGATTCGTCCTCTGCCTCTGATCTCTCGTCCTTCGATTTCTCATTCATTTCTTTCAGTTGTTCTTTTAGTTCTGCAATGCCATCTTCCAACATTTCATTGCTTGTCTTTAAGGCACTAATTTCGTTCTCTAACTTGTTGACACTTTCAATTAATTCATTCTCTTTATCTTTGAATTCTTTGTCTTTAGCTGTTATTAGTCTTTGATGTTCCGCAGTTTCCTTTTCGAGTTCATTTGAAAGTTCATTCTTACTCTCCATAAGTATTTTGGACTTTTGTTTCTCTTCCTCAAGCTGATCTTTAAGAAGTTTATTTTGTTGTTTGAGCTCGTACTCCTCTTTTAGTTTATCTTTCAGCGCCTGTTCATCATCTTCATTGTCCATACTTGCTTGCTTCATTTTCAGATCAACGATATCTTGCAAAAGATCTTGAACATCTTTCTCAAATTTTTCTTTCTTTTTTGTCTCTTTCTGCAGTTCTTCTTCTAAGCCGTTGATCCTTGCTTCCAGTTCTCTGGTAATGTTTTCTTTGTCGTCACCACCTGCATCTTCACGAAGGGTAATATTTTCTTGTTCCAGTTTCTCCAATTCACTTTCGTAATCTTGGATAATCTCTTCTAATGGTTTATCTTTGGACTGAAGTATTAACAATGCGTTCACGCATGGTTTCTCTCCAAGCGCCTTGCCTTTACCAAGTTTGATAAGATCGTTTGTCAAATTCTTGCCAGCTTTCATTGTTAGTTTGTTAAAATCTTCCGTCAGAAGTCTTAGTTGTGTTCTTTCTTTCTTCGCTTTTTCTAATTCAGCTTCGTTCTGTTTTAGAATTTCTGCTATTGTTTGTTGTTCATTGTCCATCTTATCAAGGGCATTAAGTGGCAGGCTCGTGTTTCGTTTTACTTCCTTCTTTCCTTTAGGATCTTTTCCACTTTCATTTTGTCTTCTTAACATTTCCGTTGCAAGATCATTTCCAAGTCTATTAGATAAAATATGAATATCTTTATCACTTTCCTTTTCCTTTGCTTTAAGATCGGCGTTTTCTTCCCTCAGATGTGTTAGTTCAACTTCATCGGCGGCAATGACGTCTGCCATAGGTGCGTCCTCTTCATACATGGTCTTTAATAACTCTTGTGGACAGCATGAATCGTCTTTCGTTGGGTTTGTTTTATCAAAATCCATAATCCTCAATCTTAGCTTACTGCCAACCCATGCTGAGAGTTTTTCGTGGTTCTCCTTATCTTTCTTCAAGACAACTATTTCATTTTCATATTCAGCCAAGTTTGCTATAATAGATGACATATCAGGGTTTTCTGTTGCTAAAGCTTCTCTGAGAGTTTCATTTTCTCGGTCCAGTTTGAGAATCTCCTCTTCATAGCTTTCAACAACTTTTGCAAGGGGTATATCTTGCTGCGCCATCTTTTGCAGTGCTTTCAAAGGCCACTTGTCCTGCTCCCCTTTTTCTGTATCAGTCATGTGTTGCACTAATTCTTTACCAACCATACACGAAAGCCCCTCCAGTTTCTTCTCGACTGCTTCTTTCTCCTGTCTCTCTTTGTTAAGTTTATCCTCATAACCTAAAATTACTTCGGAAATTGGTTTCTCATCAGTAGTTCCAACGGATAATGCCTCTTTGAGTTCCTTGTTCTCACTATTCATTTTTTCTAAGTCGTTCTCATATTCCTTTATGATATCAGATAAAGTTTTATCTTCGTTAGCCATTGTTTCAATTGCTTTTGTCACAGATTCTTTAGCAGGGTGTTGTATCTTATCCACATCTAGATGCAACAGTTCGGCACTTATTTCATGTCCAAGCTTTTCAACCAGTGCGTCAAGTTTTTGTTCCATGTCACGATTTTCTTTCTTAAGTTTCTCGATATCATTTTCATAACCGGATAATGCATCCAGAATAGAGTTGTCGTCTGTATCACCTAAAAGAGAGAGAGTAAAATAATAGAATAAATTAGTATCTGTCATTCCAAAGAGATGAATAAATTATAAAGGAAATTTATTTCCGCAGGAAATAAATGGATTTATGCGGTTTGTTACGCTTGGATTATTCCCAGTCCACACCGCGCTAATTTATACCATCCGGTAAGCGGCCAAAATACGCCAATTAAGGCTCCTTGTCTCAAGTCTTTTCCCCTATTCCCAGCAAACAGAGCTCGGTCACGGCAACGCGCCATTGCAACTTTAGGCATACGGGCGGAACAAAGCGCATAAATATCATATTTTTCGCCGCGTCTCGCGAAATATTCAACAACTTTCGTGAAGTGTGCACCTTTTTGGCTTCTGTATTATTGCTCGATTTCTAACTACTAACCACTTCTGAGTTACGTAGATCGCTAGATGTCAATCAGTGCGCATAAATGCTGAACTTTCTTTCCACATTAGTTCATTTGAGAGTGTCGGATACAAACATTCACTTCTTCTGGTTCAAATACTTTATTCTAACACCTGGGTTCGCGTAGTTCAGCTAAGGAATGCCAATTCCTTCTCATGCACACATCGAAATGTTATGTTATCAAACCAGCGCTGGCAAATCCATCTAACCACTTCGCGAAATAGCCAACTACTGGGGTCGCGCCAGCTAATACCTTATGCCATGCAGGTCAGCCACTAAACGCTCTTTGTAGTCGACAGCTTTGGTTCATTCAAGTTAACGCGCACTGCTCCAATCATTTTGCGCTGTTTCATATGGGCTTGTTTTGCATCTGTCAATAATCGCGCTTGAAAGAAGGGAAACCCACTTGCGCATCTTTCTAAGGTTGTTTGCATGCCATAATCGCTTCACTCCAGCCAATCTTGGGCGCCAATTGTCGCACCTAAGCGTACATATAATATATTTAACGTTACCTGACATGTGTTGAAGAACTTTGTTCCTGGACTGTAACTTCTTCAGCTCATCATCATAATCCTCTAGTACTTCCGCAAGGGTTTTGTTTTCCTCCTTCATCTTATTTAGTACGTCGTCTTTGGGAGTTATCATCTTCTGTGCCGTTTTTGCACATTCTCCTTGACTACCAGTTGTCATAGCAATGATTGAATTCGCAAGGTCTTTTCCCACATTTTCTTCTAGAGTTTCAAGTTTACGCTGTAAGTCATCCATTGATTCTTTCAGTTTTTGAAGACTCTCTTCATCACTTGAAAACTTATGTCCTGTAGAACCACTATCGCCTGTCAGTTGGGCTATATCTTCTTCATATCTCTTCACAACATCTACAAGAGGTATACTTTCTTCAGCCATAATCTCAAGTGCCTGCAATGAGGATTTCCTTCTCATTTCTTCTGGATCAAGAACACTAATTTCTCTTGCAAAGTTTCTACCAATTTTGTCTAACAACGCGTTATAATCTTGGGCCATTACCTTGTTACTTTCTTCGGATTTTTCGTTATCCACAGTTAGTTTTCTGTTGTCCCTTTTCAGTTCAGCAATTTCTTCCTCGTATTTAGAAATCAAATTCAAAGGTGACGACGCTTCTCCATCATTTTCGGTATTGTACTGTTTTATAGCTTCCAATTCCCTTTGCAGTTTTTCCATCTCATCTTCGTAATTCTGAACTACTTCAGATAAGGATGTTTGGTTTTCACGCATAATTTCGAGTGCATGAAGCTCAATTCCATTGCTTTTGATGTCTCTATCAGGCCTCATAATTTCGTCTGCAAGAGTTTGCCCTACCTGCTCTTTAAGCTGATTTAATTGACTTTCTAGTTCTTTGTTCCTGTTTTCAAGCTGTGTATATATTGCTTCATGTTTGGATATTGTGTCTTCCACAGCTTCTTCCTCATCTTTACCGGATGATAAGTCGTGCGACATGTTACGTTCCTTCTCCATCGTCACTAATTTGTTTTCATAATCTATGACTACATCTGAAAGTGATTTTCCCTCTAAAGTCATGATTTGTAAAGCTTTGTTTGGGACATTGTGGGCTTTTAACATGATATCCGGCGTTTTCAAAGTTGAATCCTGGTCTGTTTGTTCTTTTTCTTCTGTTAATACCGTAGCGAGGTCTTGCCCCACTTCCTTGGTGAGCTTCTGGATATTTCCTTTCAAAGCTTTGTTAGCCCTTTCTACTTGTGCTAATTTGTCTTCATACTCAGTAATAATATCACTAATTGTTCTCCCACCATCTCCATTATTTTCTGCCGCAGTACGCATAATGCCGTTTTCTCTTTGCAGTTTAACCAATTCGTCTTCATATTCTCGCACAACCTCAGATAATGGCTTATCACTTCCCGACATAATATCTAAAGCTTTTAGGGAACACAAACTGTTATTATTTCTCTTTGGTTTCAAAATCGTCTCGGCTAAATCTTCACCCAGTTTTTCTCTTAGTTTCTCTAAATTTTCTTCGACATTTTTATCTGTTCTTTCTCTTGATCCTGTTTCTTCTACAAAATCTCCATCCAGAATTGATTTATCTCTGTCTGGTATCTGCACTGCTTGGCTTTGACGTCTCAATTCCTGAAGCTCATTTTCATAAAGTTTGATAACTTCTACAAGGGACGTATCTTCTTTTCTCATTTTCTCCAACGCTTTAATCGGAATCTCTTTGTCTTGAACTACCTCAAATTTTGCCATCGCACTTACCAAATCTTCACCGATCATTACTGTAAGCTTTGCCAACTTTTCATCACTCTCTCTCTGATTTTGTTTTAGGTTTTGAAGCTTCTCTTCATAATCAGATACCATTTTTGTGACTACTTCCCGTTGATTATCTTTTTCGTCTGTAGAAGAAAGCTGTTTGAGCATGTTGTTTTCGCTCTGTATCTTTTCAATTTCGTCTTCGTAGTTCAGGATGATCTCTGATAGCGGTTTTTGCTCCTCACACATAACTTCTAATGCTTTTAGGCGAAAACCTGCCACTTTACTTTTGTCTAATTTAATAATGTCTTGTGACAGTTCTTTTCCAACTCTTTCAGAAAGCTTGTTTAGATTTTCGTCCAATTCCGTATTAGCTTTTGTCAAATTTTCAAGTTTGTTTTCATATTCTGATTTGGTTTCCACGGCTATCATTGTTTCTTGTTTTTCTGTACCGCTTATCTGCTTTTTCATGTCTTCGTTTTCTTCTTGCAATTTTCGCAAACCGTCCTCGTATTCTCTAATAACGTCGGACAGAGATTTATGTTCTTTAGCCATCACCTCAATGGCTTTCAAATTTGGACTGCTCCTGTCCTCACAGGTTTCATTGAGTGCACCAGCAAGGTCTAGGCCTATAGTTTCTTTCAGTTGTAGGAAGTCTCTTTCAACACCTTCGTGTTTTCTTTTTAATTCCTCTAGTTTGTTTTCATATTCTGATACAACTTCACTAACAGATTTCCCTCCTTCTTTTTCACTATCTGTTATTTTCCTAAGACACTCGTTTTCACCTTTGAGTTTTCTCAGTTGTGCTTCATACTGAGCTATGACCTCAGTTAATGGTTTACTTTCTTCGTCCATAATTTTTAGTGCTTCAAGCTCTGATTGTTTTGAATCCTTAGACTCATTGTCATCCTTGCTTGGTTTCAAAAGAGCGTCATACAAGACTTTTCCAGCTCTCTTGGAAAGTATATCCAACTTCTCATGACAATCTGCATTTAAAGATATAAATTTTTCAATATCATCTTGATAATCTGAGACTCTATCTAAAAGTGACTTACCTTGTATGTCTTCTTTATTACCACTTGCATTGTAATTCGCCAGCTCTTCTTCATATCCAGCAATAACTTCAGCTAATGTCATGTTGCTTTCTGACATTTTGTCTAGTATTTCCAACCGTGGTGTTTCGTCTACAGCAAGTCTTTCCTCGTTCCTGGGAGTATCAGGAGTGGATACTTCAACCGCACTGTCTGTGTTGAGAGACATGCTTTTTCTTTGAACTTGCCAAGATTGTCTTCCTTGATCGAGTTCCTGTTGCTTTAAATCAGTATCTACAACATCTGTAAATACTCTTTCATCCTCTTGATTCACTTCTGTACTTTGCGCCACAGATGCACGGTGTTCCCCTTTTGATCCTATTTCAAGCAGACTATCAGCAAATCCTTTTCCGAGTTGTTCCCTAAACACTTGATTTTCTCCTCTTAGCATGTCAATTTCTTTTTCATAAACAGCTAGGACATCTTGGAGAGTTCTGTTGTCAAATGCCAAAAATCTCGGTGCATTCAATGATGATATAGCAAATCCTTCACTTTCGTGTTTTCCTGGTATCGTAGCAGTATGCAGTATGTTATTTATCTCCTCTTGTGCCTCATGGTGTACGCTGCGACGCATGCCACCTTTCTCCTTATCTAATGGAGCATCGTCTTCAGCTATAATACTGGGAATTTCATCTACATGGGATGATTTTTCAGTTAATGTTTTCTCTTCTTGAGCCTCGGTTTTGGATTTCTCTTCCATTTCAATCAGAAAGTTTGCGAGTTCTTTTCCAAGTTTTCCTTTAAGGGTGTCAAGTTCCTTTTCATATATTATAAGAACCTCCTCAAGTGTTTTTTCCTCTAAGGCCATCTTGTCAGGAGTTTGCAACCTGTGTACTAGCTGAGCATAGTCTGAGGTAGGCACTACGTCATCTATGTCGCCTGACATTTTCTCTTCCCTTTCAGTTTGATCTTTCTCTTCAGGTTGTGTCTCTGTTTCCTCCTTGCTATTTTCGACCACCCGTGTGTCTCTAGTAGTCCCCATTGTGTCTTCTTTCTCGGATGAGGACATTTCGTCAGGATGTATTTTGCTTTCCAGTCCAACTTTAGCTCTTCTTTCTTTCTCAGCTCTATGTTTTGTACCTGCACTCTGTTCCATTGGTTTTGCTGGTACGAGCGAATCCAATAAATTTTGACCAAGTTTGTCTCTTAAGGTTTCCAACATCTCCTTTTGTTCTTGAAGTATCTCAGCTACTGTTTTGTTCTCTTCCTCAGTTTGTAGCATGATATACTTGTACTGTCCTTCTTCTTCCACTGGCGAAGGATTCAGGATTTCATTCATCAATTCGTCTCCAAAAACTTCTGTGAAATACTTAATATCATTGTCCAGTTTGGCTTTCAATTCCAGTAGAAAATCATTTTCATTCTTATAGTTGAGTAAAACATCTGTGAGTGTGGAGTTGTTGTATTCAAGTGTATCTGCCAGATCATGAAAAAGCTCTTCTTTTTGAATGCCAGTATTGGATTCTGAATATTCCACAAAAGCTTCTGTAGATTCTTCTCTCTTCTCATTGCTATTTGTTGACGTCTTATCTTCCGGCAGTTCTCCTACTGTATGGAAGAGATTCTCTGCATTTTCTATTCCGACGTTTTCCACTTTCTTGTGCATTATTTTCTCTCCCTTGTAGTGATGGCGAACCTCTTCGTCACGTGTTTTAACAATATTGCTTCCTGTGACGCCCAGACACTGTCCCTCTTCCTCTTCGTTTTGATTTGATGCCTGCATTTTATGTTGATTAGGTTCCTCGTCACACACATTCTCTTTTCTGTGGGACTTTTTCTCTTTTCTTGTTTTTTCCATTCCAATCAGCATGTTCGCGAGTTCTTTTCCAAGTTTTCCTTTTAAGGTGCGAAGTTCATTTTCATAAATGAAAAGAACTTCTTCAAGAGTTTTGTTTTCTGAAGCCATTAATTCAGGAGTTTTTAGCACGTGTGCAAACTTCACGTCCTCCGAGGTAGGTACGATCCATGCCCTTGGTTCAATAATTTCCTCTCTCTTATTTATTTCGTTATTTTGGCTCCCTAGATTGTAATTTTTATACATTTCCTTATTGTTCTCGTCATCCAGTTCGTCTTTCCCTTCTTCTTGTATGTCTTCGTTTTCAACCTGCCTTGCTTCTTCGGCAGTCCCCTCCGTGTCCTCTTCTTTTATCGAAATGCCTTTCTCACCAATCATTGCACGTTTCATCTCGACATCTTTTCTCTCTAGCTCATCTTTACATTCGTTGGTTTCACTCTGGCTAACTGTTCTTGATGGCACGAGCATATCCAAAAGATTCTGTCCTATTTTCTCTTTTAAGGTTTCCAACAGTTTCTGCTGTTCATTAAGTATCTGGGCTATTGTTTTATCCTCCTTTTCAGCTTGTTGCATGATATATCTGTACTCTCCTTCATCATCAAGCGAAGGGTTCAGTATTTCGTTGATCAACTCCTCTCCAAAGATATCTGTCAGACATGTCACGTCATATTCGAGTTTGCTAATCAATTCCTGTTGAAGATCATTTTTACTTTCATATTCAAGTAGAACATCTGCCAGTGTCGTGTTGGTGTGTTCTAGTTGATCAGCCAGATTGTGAAGAAATTGTTGTCTCTGAATACTAGAAGCTGTATCACCCTCTTCGCTGTCCTCGGGCTTTTCGATGCCATTTGTTGGTGTTTGGTCTTCATTGGGTTTCCCAGGTAATTCGCTTAACAATCCGTTAACTTCTGTCTCATTGTCTACTGCTTTAACGTTTTCATTTGTCTTCAGGAAAGTGTCAGCCAATTCATTTCCTATCTTATTTCTCAGGATTTCCAGTTCGTTTTCATATTCTTCTATAATTTCCTCAAGAGTTTTTCCTTCGTCAGCCATACGCTGTGGTATTCTTAGCTTATTCAAGCTTCTTGCCCCCTTACGATGTTCCAGGTCTTTCGTTGATTCTGATCCTTTTACATGCGTTCTCTCTTTACTTTCGTCACCTTCTCCCTCCATAACTTTGCAGACACCCATCGTTGCTTGTTCATCAGGTTCTCTCACAGATTGAGTACTTTCAACATGATCGGCAGCTTGAAGTGTTTCTTTGAGATGTGATTTGTCGTCTTGTTCTTGATCATGACCTTGTGGACCTTCGTCTATTTGTTTTGTACCACTCTTCCACGGATCTATAGCATCCTTATGCCTTTCACCATCTTCTTGAACTGTATTGCTTGGATTCCTGCTTTGAAACAGAGAATCAAAAAGGTTGTGTCCTACCCTGTTCTTCAAATTATCCAATATTTCCTTCTGTTCTTCAAGAACGTCGCTTATTGTCTTGCCTGCAGATCCAGCTTCAGCTATAATCTCATTTCGCAAAACATCGTCATCACACATAGAGGAAATTAACACCTCATCTACCATATCTTCACCAATTGTTTCCCTCAGAATATTTAATTCATTGTCCATTTTCTCATTCAAATGACGCAGAGTGTCTATTTCCTCTCTCTGCTCTTTAAGGACATCTAACAGTGTCATATCATCTTTCAGAGCATCAGTTACTTCCTGTGGAATTTGATCATGATCATATGTGGCCATACATTTTTCAATATTTTCTGATGTCAAGACATTAACAAGATTTTCTCCTGTTTTTGATTCAAGAAGTTGAAGTCTTTCTTCAGCTAGCTCGCGTTGATTCACGGACGCTTCTTTAACACTATCCATCTCTTTCATTAGTCGAATCAGTGTTCCGTCGTTGCATTTTAGTTGTTTTAAAATGCTGCGATAATAATCTATTTCACTGGGGGTTGCTTTTCTTTCAACTTTCTTTTCAGGCTTCATGTCAAAATCACCTGCATCAAACAAAAGCTTTGTTAAATCTCTATCCTTCTGTTCTAGATCCTGTTTAGTTTCAAGGAGTTCTGTCATTGCTTCTTCCAGCTCTTCGCTATCAATTTCTACGTCAAGCTTTCTTCGTTCACCTTTCAAATCTTGCAGTTTGCTCAGCAATCCATTGCGTTCATTCTTCATATCATCCAATTCGTCGTCACTGAAATAGATATTTAAAAAAAAGTAATTAAACTTTTGCGGACGCGCTTGCGATGGCAATCAAACTTAAACACACAAAATATAAATTTGATGTATTATGTGAAAACCTGTTCGAACTCTTTAACCAGACACAACAACAAAGAAAGAATAGTAAATAATATTTCAGGAAATTCAAAGCAAAAAAAAAACCAGTGTCCATATATGGCCTATATGGATATAGGGCCTACATACAAGGACGCGATTTCCGTACTGCACATTTACACTTAAAACTATTGTTACGCTAATAATGCCCTACTACTGCTAATGTATCGAAACTACCTCAGCCCTATATATAATAGATATAGTCATAAACAAATACTAACCTGATACAGAAAGTCGCGTCTGTTGCATCAGTTTGTAACTCTGCTAGCTTGCTGTCAATTTCAGCCAGGTAATTTCTTCGCTTTTCTTTCTCCTCAAGTATTTCTTTTAGGTCACTATCAACTTCTTTCCAATCGCCCTTATTCGTATCAGCCAGTTTTTTTCTCAGCGTTATTTCGACATTACGACGTTCATCCTTGAGACGTCCTTGTTCTTCATGTAGCTTATCAATAGCGGCCGTTAACTGCTTCTTATTGTCAGCATTGTTTTGATTATACTTCTCTTTCTTCTGTTCTAGTTCTGCTAAATTATTCTCTACCTCCTCTTGGATCAAGCTAATTTTTATGTCCAATTCGTCCATATGATTTATATGACTCTCTTTATCGTTTTTAAGGCTCTCTAACTTTTGTTTTTCGTGGACCAGCTTTTCGTTTAATTTGACCTTTCTTTCTTGTTGTTCCTCCGCCATTCGAATAAGTTCATGGAGGGCATTCATTGGTTGTTCATAGGTTCCTCTTTCGCCCTTGCTTTGCTTCTTAACTCTATCAAGCTGTTGCTCAAGTTTCTTTTTCTTGTCTAGGCATTCGATAATCTCAGTTATGTTAAGAAGTTCTTTCTCCAGATCTACTTGCTGTTTCATTGACAATACAAGATCTTCTACTGTTCCTGTGTCGGTCGTAGATTTCTCATCACAACTTACGTTCTTTAAATGGTCTTCAATGGATTTATTAACATGATTGAGTTTTGCAGTAGATTCTTGAAGTTTGATTTTTAAGTCTTCATCTGAATGTATGACATTTTCTTTATGTTCATTATTATCTTTTTTCTTTTGCGTTTCTGCCTCTCCCAGTTGTCCTTTTATATCGTCCAAAGATCGTCGCATCTTCTTTTTCTTCTCGTTACAGAGGTTAATGCGTTTGTCAGCATCTTCTTTTGCTTTATCTTTTCCCATCTTATCATCAATCAACTCAATTAGAACCTCTTCTTCCCCATTCGGATCTCGTCCAGAATTTTGCTTTTCTTTTATTTTTAGTCCATGTTCTTTGATAACATTTTCAATTTCGTGAAGCTCGTTGCACACCTGTGCCATTTCTTCCTGAAGTTTTGAATGTTCTGTTTTAGATGCCTCCAAATTAAGTCTTTCTGCCTCATCTAGCAGTGCTTCGTCTAATTCAAGTAGGGCTACGATGTTTTCGGGCAGGGAATATATGAAATGTTCATCATCTTTAATTTCTTTTTCGAGCAACGACTTTAAGTCATCTAATTTACCATCAATTTGTTGCAGAGATTTTGTAGCTTTTTCTTTCTCTTCTACCAAGTTTGAAAGAGCCCCAGCCGCTCGCATTGGCTCATTGTCTAGTTTATCCTGAACAGTTTCAAGTTCAATTTCCATCGTTTTCTTTCTCACTGTTTGATTTTCCAGTTCCCCGAAGTTTTCTTTTAGGCCTCCGTTACTCAAAAGTTTTAATAGTTTCTCGTTTATATTTGTGAGGCCAGACTTCAAGTCATCTTTCTCAACAAGCATTCTGCTTGTGGAAGAATTCGAGCTTTGAGCAACGTTTCCACTTTTTCTGTATTTCAAAGCATCTAAGAAATTATCTTGTTCCTGGTACATTTCATTTTCGATCCTTTCAATAGCACATTCAATTTCGCTTTTTTCTTGCAAAATATCTAGTGTGTTTTGCACTTCTGGTACTGTTGGAGTTGAGTCTTGTTCTCTCAGGTCATCATTTCGTAGTCCCACGTTATGGTGTATTTGTCTTTCGATGTCTTGTATTTGGTCTTCGAGGTCTGCTTTCTCTTGTATCAAATTTGCCAACTCGTTCAAAGCCTTATTGTCGTTCTTTCTTAACCCTTCTTCATTTTCAATTATTTGGGCTTTCAAAGTTTGAACTTGATTTTGAAGTTCTTGCTGTAAGTCTGTTAGAGTATTGCCCTTCTCTTGGTCCGAACCCGTGTTCTTAGACAAAAGTGTCGGCGTGGTTTTAAACATTGCATCAATCTTTTGGTTTAGAACTTTTAAGTCATCATGTATATGCGTTACGCTTTTATCTATTGTTCCACCTTCGTATTCCTCTTGTTTTGACGTCTCAAAATTCTCTTCCACTTCATTCAAACCAGGCACATCTTCATCAGTTCTTCCTGCATTGTTTATCTTTTCTAAGTCATTGCCCTTAATACTTGGTTTCTGATCTTTGTTATCTTCTTCCCTCTGTTTTGCTATAGCATCTTCCAACCTAGAAATCTTCTTCTGCAACGGTGAGATCTTCTTATCTTGATTTTCTAACATTCTCATGTACCGTCCAACTTCTCTCTCTGCTTTTTGATGTTGTTGCTGCACTTTTTCTGCTTCTGTAGCTGCTTCAAGTTTTTCGTTTATTATTTGTACAACAGATTGAGGGAACAATCTTTTCGCCGCATTGCGCATGGTACGTTGTTTCTTTTCTGGCTTTTGAGCTGCTTCTGGATCACCTGGATTATTTCGTACTTCGTGTAGTACTTCAAGCCCTGCTTTAAGTTCATCAGCAGTATCTTCAATTCCATAAATGCTTTGATCTTCTTCGCCAGATAAGTTTTCAAATTCTCTCTTTGTTTGCTTCAGCATTCTTATATTCTCCTGTAGTTGTTCTCCAAGTTCATCCTCTTGACACATTAAAGCTGCCAGACTTCCTTCTACTAAATGACCAGCTGCCCGCATTTTCTTCTTTTGCTTATCTGCCTGCTCCGAGGTGTCGTCCAGCTGACGTTTTAATTCTTTCCGTTCTTGTATCAGATAATCCATGGCTTGTTTTCCTTCCTGTCTTTTCAAATCCTTGTCCATCTCTTCTATTCTCTTTAAAATCGCAAGTTCCTCTTGGTTTATTTGTTCCTCTTGCTCAGCAATTCTCTCGTCAGTGAAGTCTCGCAGTTTAGCCAGGCTTTGGTTTATTTTGTCGATTTCTAGTCTCAAATCCTCTTTCTCCTTGTGGACTTTAGATAGCTCGTCTTCGTCTAAAACGACTTCATTTTCGTTGCTTGCAGTCTTGTCATCTTCCCCTTTGGATCTCTTTAGCGCCGGTATTTCCTGTACAAAATTAACTCCTACGAACGCCCTTAAGATATTGAATTTCTCGTTCAATCCGTCGTCTTTGTCTTCTTGGTCCTGAGAAACGCCATTTTTAGACTCCGTACCTATTCCTTCAATCTCAGTTTTTGAATGCGATTCAACTTTGGCAGCCATTTTGTTATCGTCTTCTACGGTTTCCATTTGTTTTTCTTCCACTTTTCCATCTATTTGGTGTGTTCCCTCTCTGTTGATATCTTGCTCTTCTGCAGGGATTACTTTCTTTGCACCTTGATCAGATACTTCTGACTGCAATCTGTTGGTATTAAAATCTTCTGCAAGTTGGACAGCTTTGTCTTGTGGTCCCTTCTCAGCTGTCTCTGGGCCTAGGTTATTTTCTTCCTCAATTCTGTCATCAGACATACTTGCCCTTCCTTTGTCATTTTCTCTCTCAAGATCTTTTTCTCCCTCATCGTCGTCGGTTTGATGTATCTGTTGTTGGTGTTTAAGTTCCTGTTGCCCTTCTGCTCTTTCTTTCTTGTCGTTCTCATTTTCAAATCCTTTACCTTCATCCTCTATTGGGTTAGTGTCTTTACTCCCAATATCGTCTTGTTTACTCTCCAAAACTTTTGTTCTTTGTTTTTCATCATCTTTCCCCTCTCTTGCCTCCATGTCTTCACGGGTTTGGGGTGACATGTCTTTACCTTTAGTATTCCCCTCATCCTCTGTTTTCTCCATGTCCTTGCGGGTTTGGGGTGACATGTCTTGACCTTTAGTATTCTCCTCATCCCCTGTTTTCTTTAAATCTCTTGCCTCCATGTCTTCACGGGTTTGGAGTGTCGTATCTTTACCTTTAGCATTCCCCTCATCCTCTGTTTTCTTTACATCTCTTGCCTCCATGTCCTTGCGGGTTTGTGGTGCCGTGTCTTCACCTTTAGTATTCCCCTCATCCTCTGTTTTCTTTAAATCTCTTGCCTCCATGTCCTTGCGGGTTTGTGGTGCCGTGTCTTCACCTTTAGTATTCCCCTCATCCTCTGTTTGCTTTAAATCTCTTGCCTCCATGTCCTTGCGGGTTTGTGGTGCCGTGTCTTCACGTTTAGTATTCCCCTCATCGTGGTTGTCTTCCTTATGTTGTTGTTTCTGCTCTTGCTGGTCTTCCTTTTCTTCTCTTCTTTTGTTCTCTTTCTTGATTTCGTTCCCTTCTACGGTTTTACTGTCTTTATCCCCAACAGTTTCTTTGTCGGTCTCCAAACGTTCCTCTCTTTGTTTTTCATCATCTTGCTCTTCTCTGTTTTTCAAACCACGTGTCGCCTTTTCTTCCCAGGCTTGGGGTTTACTGTCGGAACCTTGAGCGACGCCATTGTCTTCATCCTTTGTGTCTTCTTTATGCCGCTGCTGTTCCTGTTCTTGTTGTTTCCCCTTTTCTCTTTCCTCTTCTTTTTCTCCTTCCTTTGCTACACTACTCTCTTTGCTTTCTCTAACGTCCTTCCCTGTATCAAAGTCTTCAATTCTCTGTTGTGCACGATCTTGCTCCAGTGTTGCAGCTTCATCAGTTAGTGCTGACATGCTTCCCATATCTTCACTGGTTTGGGTTTCACGTTCGTTCCTTGAAACTTCTTTGGTCTCTGTTCCAAAACTGGTTCTTTCCACAACATCTCTAATTCCCTCAAGCAAGACAGTTTCCAATTCTTGCGATTTGCTATTCATTAATGCTTTTGCTTTGTTTAACTTTCCAAAAGCTCTCCTTAGTGTATCCTTGTATTCACTGTGGTAGACCCTGCTCAGATTGAATCTTTCTAAGGTTAAAGCGCGATTTAGTTGGGTCTTTGAAATGGTCAAAGTTTCACCATCAGTTGATTCTGCGCCAGAATCTGCTGTTTGCTCATCGTCATCTTCATTTTCTTCTAGTCTTTCGTTGTCGAATTCAGATTCTAGGTCAGAACTTGCTCCAGACGTTGTGTCGGAATCATATTCATGCTTTGTTTCTTTGGGCAAAGACATTTCTATTAGGTTCTCTAACGCTTGTTTAAGGTCTTCTTTGTTCAGTATTTCCAGTTGTGATATCGAAAAATGTAATGGAGAAGACTTTGTTGTGTCGGCCATGCCAGGTGTTATTGAGCTAGCCACTTGCCCATCGCTCGGGGTCTGTAGGTTATCTCTCCTGGTTTCCGCTAAAGCTGACATTCTTGCATTGTCATCCATAAGCTGTTTAATCATTTCTACTGCATCTGCGAGTGTTTCTGCTGCGTCTTCATGCTCTTGTTGCCTTTTGCGCTGTAACTTGGCTATTTCCTTTTGCATTGGTACTGCCGCTTGCAATTTGTCTTTGTCTCTTCGTATTTCACCTGAGAAAGCATCTTAAAATTAAAGAAGTGTTTCCGTTGTAGCTTAGAACGCAAGCTCATTGAATAAAAGTGATAGCTTTGATAAATGGTATTACTTCTTACGTATACTATTATTACATGTATTATTATATTGTTACTATTATTATTATTATTATTTAATATTGTAAGTCTAGTTTCGTGATAAACCCCTTTTCTTGCATTATGAGCTTAAAGAGTAATTCGCAAGACAATTTGTTGTGTTTTCTTTTTCAATATGGTCAGAAATTGCTTACCTCATTCAGACTCCCTATTTTGAGAGCGCTATAGTGATATAATGCTTAAAGAGCATGACTTCACCCAGGAATTATTAAAGAACATTTCGATTTGCTAAACTTTATCCATTGCTAATATGGATTGACATATGTGAATAAATTGGTACGTCTTGCAGAATTAGTGAATTTTCCTTTTATTGCTAGGCTATCTAAGTTTCGGTCAGCAAAATTCCATTTCTAAACTTTCTGATAATATCGGAACAAATTTTCTGAAGTTATTGAACAATGCTAGTAACCAGATATAAAATCCAAGCTTTAGTATTAATGACATTATATAATTGTCATATTTGAACCAAATTAGTTGGGAGAAATTACGTTCTTTGTATTACGCCTTCGCCGCTTCGAGACTCCGGCACAATACAGAGTATATTTTCTCCTAACTAGCCGTCAATGTAAAGTGTTTGTTGGTATTGGTATTGGTATTGGTATGGTTTGGGTGTTGGTATTGACTTTGGTGTTGGTGTTGACGTTGATGCGGGTGTTAGTACTGCTGTTGGTGTTGGTGGTAGCGTTGATCATATTGATGTGGATGTGGGTGTGAGTGAGGGTGTGGGTGTGGGTGGCAGGAGGGAAAATAGTTTCTGGCCTATCTTAATGAGGGCATTGATCGGTGTTTAAACTCATAACTTTTTGTACAACCTGCCCTCAATCCAAAAATCAAAATACCAAATACTAAAAATATCTCGTAAATACGAAACGAAGATATAAGGGCCTGGAGAGGTGTTATTTTGGTCTGCAGAAAATCTCGTATTTTC
>JANVCJ010088841.1:0-10545 GCA_026413505.1 Epizoanthus ramosus
CATAAGTCTTGAGATTGTATGGAGCAGTTACCAGTTTGAGTTTGTCAGATGATGATCTAAGGTTTCTATTGGGCCGGGAGAGAGTAATGAGTTCACTTAAGTAAGACGGGTATGACTAGGCTACCTGTACCCATACACCGAAATGCAAGTATCTTAAGGTCCCTAATATAAGAACAGCACTTGTGACATACTTAATATTTTTCTCGGTATTAAATTGGGTGACTGATACACTTTAATTTAATATGAGCATTGTTAAATTTGGTATATTATATCCATTTGAAAATATTTAATCTTTACAAGTAGTTAATGGTCTTGAATATTTTCTTCATCAGATTCATATGTGCAGAGCCAAGGTGCAGTCAAAAGGATGTCACTTTTACAATAACCTTGAAGGTAATTTCTCAGGTGGTATGTAGGTACTGTACCGGTAACAGTTTTTGCCCAATATTGGTGGCAGAAACTGTAGTGGACATATCATTGCAAGCATTTATTGACATACATGTATGTGACTGTAGTAATATTATTTTATGTTACATGTAAGTACTTTATAGTAAATGGGATGCATAATGCATAGTGCTTGCATAATAACTTTGCATCTGGGAGCTTTGCTAATTATCAGTGTTTGCTGAGGGATTAAAGAAACGTTGATTGTGCAAGTGCTCCGTCCAGGTTGAGGACTATCACTATGGCTCCGTCTTGGCCGTGATCTTGGCTAGTTTCTTGGCCACAAACTTTTCTCGGGTGGCCAATTTCTCAGCAGTGGACTTGGGCACTGTCTTGCCCACAGACTCACCCAAGAAAACAGTCAAATTTTTTTTTATAGAACCAGATTAGTTTGTGCAGAGATATTTTGGGACAAGATACTCTGGATAATATGCAATGTGTGTATTAGTTTCTTTTTATGAAAATTAAATGTTGATTTTTGAGCCTTGGTGACCCCCACTTGGTATACATTTGATTACAAAAATGCGGTAAGCTAAGTGCTATTTCTAATACTTGAACCCCAGCTAACAAAGCCAACCCTGAATTTACAAATCGAATCTTGGATATTGAGGACTTAGTGAGCCTTGGACATAAGCACAGGTAAGGTTCAAAGAGTAATTAAGCTGTAATGCATTATATAATTATGTTAAAAGACAAAAGTTATTGGAATTTCATCCCATACTGCAAATTTTATTACACTGCAGCTATAAAACCCTTTATTAACTATAATGTCAGTTTTAAAAGAAAGCACAAGAAAGTTTACATCTAATCCCGTATTGTACAACAAACCAAGTTCTTAGCTGGATGTTCATTACAAAACTGAACGCATTCACAGACAACAAATACAACTTTGTTGTTTTGTGGCAAATGCACAAGATTAAGAGTATTTTCAACCTAAAGGACAAAAACATTCATGTGTCACACGTCGTGTACAAAGGGGATTGTTTGTGAGGCAATTCGTACATTGGTGGCGAAACACTAAGAAACAAGCACCAATGAACACAGAAACACAATTATACACAACTCCGAGCCAGCACATCATTTGCAAGACAATTTGACCCACACATTCCAATGGCAAGTACTTTTCACAGAGAAAGGTTTCTTTGAGAGACTGCTAATCCAATCAAAACAAAACAAGTCCATTCATACATCGCAAAACTTTACTCCATTAGGAAAGAACTTGAAGGCTTTGAAAACATTGCTAACCACAGACCGGTTTTAACCCTATTAAAAGATGACAATAGTTGAAAACGTTTGGATTTTATTTCAGTCTTAAATAACATTAGCCTTTTTAAAATTAATATGATTGTTTCTTGCTTCAGAGCGTGCCCTTACTATATGGCAAGGGACCTGAAAAACACAGCAGACATAATATTTATGCCATACAACTACCTTTTGGATAGTAAGGTGAGATGTTTGCACATCACTTTGTGGAATTTCATACAGGTTTGTTGGTGTACATGTATCAATAATGAATGTAATCATTACAAATTATTTGGAAAACAATCTATATCACAGTTTATGGTCACAAGCAGTCGTTTTATATAATATTGCTTTTATAAAGTAGAAATAAGACTAAGATAAAAAGAGTGCCTTTAACCTCTGGTTTAAACACTCAGTTTGGCATCTGTTAGCCAATCAGAAGGTGCGTTATATCTACCCAATTTGATAAAGATAAATATAACAACTAGTACAAATATGAAGAAGTGATAACATTAAGTATAGTTGGGATTGAAAATATAAGTTTTGACATTACGGTAAACTCAAACCTTGTAATGCTGGGGATGACTTCTTTTTAAAAAACATACCTTTATATTAAGTTGTTTGCAGAGTTTAGGGCTACTATATATAGAAAGTATTGTACAGTGTATATTCTCATACTTTTCATGTAGAAGACATAGAAATACGTCTAATTGTTTTCTGTAGGCAATTTATCTTACAGCTTGACTTGCATCGATATGACTGTTGTTGATTCAGTGTGTCACTACTAGAGTGTGTTTGTGAAAAGTACAAGACAGTGCCAGATCTGACAGCACTCCCTTTCCTCTCCCAGGGTTCGCACAGGCCTTGAAAGTCCTTGAAAAATGGGTCAGCCCTTGAAAACTCCTTGAATTTTGAAATTTTGGCTTTTGTCCTTGAAAACTCCTTGAATTCTGTCAAAAATGCCTTGAAAAATTTACAGATATCCTTGAATTTTTGTGTGAACAAACACACAGGAGCAGAATCAGCAGCCCCACAACCACGGCGAGAAGGCAATCAAGCAGCAGCACAGCCAGCATCCATCGAAATTTTCATGCTGAAAGATGATATGTTCTGCGTGCTGAAATTGTCATGCCAAACATTTATTTTTAGAACTTTTGTTACTCTAATTCTTCTGTTTAAACATAATAAACTTGTTATACCCTGTGGGAAATACTGTAGTCCTTGAAAAGTCCTTGAATTTTTTTTAAAACTTTTTGTATGAACCATGTCTCCCGCTCTCTCTCCATATTCACTGTTGCATTTCTTTATTTTCATTTTGTGTATAGTCCAGGAAAGCAAATGGAATTGACATCAGTGGAAGTATTATCATATTTGATGAGGCACACAATTTGGTAAGCTTGACTTGAGTGTTTATTTTTGGCATTAAGTTTATACATTGCTAACTTTTCGTGCTAAAGAGATGAACAATTTGCTCCCCTACCTCCCTACACGGACACAGCCACCACACACGGCAAATTTGGGCATCTTTATTCAGCCCGGGCAGGGCACAAGCCGAGGAAAATCCCCCCAGGGCGGGTGGGAGGGTAAAATTCACAATCGAAAGCTGAGGGAACAACTGAAACGTGCAGTGAGTGCAGAGAGAAACTCAAACAAATGAACCTGAAAGGGAAGCTGGGAGATGGAGGTCTGAATTCACCACGAGGAATTCTCAAAATGTATAATTTCTCCTTACAGTATCTGCACAATTGTGAGCAGCAGATGATTGGCATTGATTATTTTTAAAATTATTTTAACATAATTTGAAAGCTACTGGGTTTATTTAGCAAGGGAATGGAAAATACATGTATAATATGTCCATCAGAGACATGATACAGAGAATATTTAAAACAAAGCTTTATTTGCTACATTAAATTCACTACATTATTCAGTAGTTACAATGTTGTACTGGTATCTGTAACTGTGGAGCTGCCAGAAACTAACAACACATAATATGTAATAAGAACAGAACAGTATATAAGTAAGGAATTATTTTCATGCAAAGTCTGTAGTCAATTCTGATACATGTAACTAGAGTTCACGTCTCAAAGATGTAAAATTAATACTTATTAAGTTATTTGTAATCAAAGATGACTCATTTGACATGATACTAAAATATGTATTTCTGTTTCTTTTTTTGTTGCTGGATTTAATGCTTGTAAAGTAAATAAAAACGAGTGGGAGAAAAGCAGCTCAGCTGTAAGAAGTTTAGTATGTTCCCATACTAAAGTATAAATTTTTTGTTTCCTTTTTTGCCAGGAAGTACTCGTTCCAACTTTATGTAGGGATATACCACTTGAAGCACCAATTTGATACCCCATTTGATACTCCAAACATTTTCCTGGGTGCAAGAGTGCCAAATTACAAATCTGTGTCATTATATTTTAACCTTTATGATTTTAGCCTTACTTAATTAAACTTCAATTTCAAATAATTATGCCCACCTGAAAATAAGCCCATTGGATTATGTTTACAAGTATACTAACATACTTAAGATATGGTCTTTTATAATAAGACAAAATCCCCTTCAGGTTAAGTCTCCTTAAGTCCCTTAAGTCACTTAAGTCTCCTTAAAGAGAAGCCCCCCCCGAAAAAAAAATAAGCCCAAGAAAAATCCCTTTGACTAAATAAAACCCTGGGTTTATTATTGGTATGTACATGTACATATAATATAGTTTAACTGAGCACATGGAAATATTTATAGTTTTAGTGCTTTATAAATTTTATTGCTATTATTATTATTATTGTTATCATTATTAATAATTATTTTCTAACAATCGCTACCTCATGTTAGGTATACACAAAATGATACCCTGTTTCAGAGTAAACATTCCAAAAACCTTACCTATACCAGGCCACCCAACCTATACCAGGTTGGGTGGTATATATCCATATGTCCAATATGTAGAGGATATTACACGGTAGCGAGAAGATATGGATTTTATCTTCGAGTGACAAGAACAATATCTCATGAGTGAGGCTTCCGAACGAGTGAGATGATGTTCTTGTCACTCGAAGATCAAATCCATATCTTCGAGCATACTGTGTAATGTTCTTTTTATTATATGCCTGGATAACAAAAGATCAAGAATGAGACAAGGTTTAGGAAGCCTAGAAAATCATGTTTTGACACTACATCTTGGTCCCGAGTAACATGTGGAAAATATGCTACTTGGGACCCGGATGTAGTGTTGTATGGATTCTACGAGTGGTTTAGTTCTTAGTAAAACACTCACATCCATATAATAAATTACCCTATGTTATGATATTCTTTAACTACTTGACGCATTTAGTAGAGCCTTTACAAGTGTAGTCACTGTAATACTCTTCTAGTAGATTTGTGCGTTGGTGTATATTCTGTAAAAATATAAATTTCTCAATCATGTTTTACCAAGCATTACCTTTTAGCGAATGGTTTATTTGTATGGTAGCTATAGTTGCAGTGGAAACAATAATCAATGTCTAATCATTTCTTTGCAGGCTGCCCAGATGGGCGCAATACTATTCCAGATCAAACAATCTCCCCAGGTTCTAGAGGAAGTTTTAGAACAAGTAGGAAAGGTGAGGCTCAAGATCTTCACTTAACACTGCATTTAAGTGCATGTGTCCAACTGGAATTTAAAATGTGACACATGTAAAACCACTGACTGAACACTTAGTTGTTGGTTGTTTCTAGGGGAGAGGGGTAAGGAGTCAGTGAATCATGTCATTTAGTATATCCAGATGCATTTAATTCTTGCCTATGGATCAGATCCTAATTATTGTTCACAAATCAGACAAGTAGCATAATAGTGGCTATGTTTGCAGCATATCCCTGCTGTACAGGGGGTGCATTTGAATGATCGTATTCTGAAATAGGAATTATACACTCGAAACCATTTCAACAATTGTCTTCTACAACTTCCAAGCAATAAAATGACTATACCAAATTATCGATATGGTTGAGGTGAATGGTAGCGGTTCTGTTTCGTATATTTCTAAAAAGGAATACTGATTAGTTGCATGAACAGATCATATTTTTTGTTCCATGTACATATTCATATTCTAGAATTCTTCACATGGTCAATTGCCCAATTTCACTATTACGTCACAGTTTGTTTACATTTTATAAATTCAAGAAAAACACAAACAAGCTGCAATTTATTGCCGTTAAGAAACATAAACCATTGTTTCTGTACATTTCAATTAATTTTCGGAATGAAATTTGTGGTCTTCTTTGAAATTAGACTTTCAAAACCTGTGTTACTGTTGCATTGTGAGATTGAAGTGGGGGAAAACAAAATGTAAACAAACCACATTTCAGCCGAGTTCCGACACCAGTGAAGATGTAAGACAAGTTTGTTGGTACATTTCATTATTCATATGATCGTACGAATCAGATATAATATAAAGTTCATGGATTTAAACTTTTACCAGAAAAATAAATCACTTTTTGTTTATAACATTGAAAAACCTGTGACATAATAGTGAAATAGGGCAATTGCAGGAACCATAATGATGTATAATTAGTAAACCACATACTTAATCAAGTGTAATTAAGAACTTTAGAACTCCACTATCTTCAGGACTATTGCTGCTCGGTTCAATTTGACTTCCTACCTATTTGTTCTTTCTTCCATCTTCTCATTGCTTTCCCATATATGTCATATTTACTCAAAGAAATGGTAATTTCCCTTCAACAGATGCTTCAAGCATTCACCAGAAGTGCTGTAACTGTGGAGCCTTCCAGGGGAGGCCGTTTTGCATTATTTGGTGGTAATATTCTTGGAAAATTTATGGATCTGGTAAGCTTCTACAACTTTATTACATGATTGTGTAAGGTGGCTCTCACCTGCTTTCCATTTTTCTATATCACTGAACTTTATGAAAGGCACATTTGTATGTCATGGCAGATTGCTGCCAGTTGTTGGCAACTGGTGTTGCAACAACTCTTCAGGTTGTCGACCCTTGTACTTCTACCACAATTTCTGTGTCCATGGCAACGTTATAGGGTCTCAAATAGAACCAAATTTTAGCATCCAACTGCATTTTATGGAAAAATGAGTTTGGTGACCCCCATTATTGTGTTAAAATTGTTGACATAACAAGTAGAACATTTGAGAAAAGTTTTAAAAAATTCTGAAATTTTATAGTGGTGCCAAAACCAATTTACAGAATTTTTTAAAAATGTCCTCAAATGTTCTACCTGTTATGTCAACAATTTTAACACAATAAAAATGAGGGTCACCGAACTCGTTTTTGCATAAAATGCAGTTGAATGCTAAAAACCTGTTTTATTTGACACCCTATAATGTTGCCATGGAAACAGAAATTGTGGTTCCACAAATTGAAGAGTTGTTAAAACACCAGTTGCCAACTACTGTCAGCAATCTGCCATGGCATATAACTATGACTTTCATAAAGTTCAAGTGCCGGGAGAAAACAGGTGGGAGCCACCTTAATTGGGATACATGTATATAATTTGGATTACGTGTTTAATTGGGATTGAAAAGATGGTTGCAGGACTTCATGCATGCATATATGCTGGGACCCACCTTTCTGTGGATATGATGTTCACTTAGGAGATAATACTGGCTCAAACTGTATGGCACACATTAATTTGTAGAATTAGAGGAATGAATGGCAATAAGATTAAAAAGCAAACTGATCTCTTATTTTTCCATTGTTTCACTTTGCAAGAGAAGGAGGACTAAAAAGGGACATATTTTGTTTTTGTAGTGTGTGTTGGAGGGGAGGGGGGGGGGGGGTAGTTGGTAGTTGCTGGCCAGCTGCCTGCTTAAAAAATTAATGTTGTTATTTTACTTAACAAAATGCAGCTGGATATTACAAATTTTCAGTCTGCCATTTTTTAATTTTCTGGATCTGATGTTTTCTTCTTTGCTGAGTCCTGATTGAGTACACATGTTCAGTCCACATTCATTAATATTGACTATCTGGACAGTTTATTATAAAAATATAATATAAATTGTTCAGGTTTGTGAATTTATATTGTTTTTACAACTATTCACATGTTGGTCACTATGTCAATTTTGCTTCCCAGGTTCGTGGTGAGAAGATCGTTATGGAATGGAGATTTAAGAGTTGGCCAGAAGGTATCATTATATATGATATACATTTAATTGTAACTTTGGGGCTAATATGCTATCAATTTTTGGTTGTTGTTAATAGCATAAAATATATGATTATATATTGACAAGGTCTCCATGCATGTTCCTTATTGAAATAAGATGATATCATAATGTTCATTCTCAACTTTGTAATTATAAGTCACGCCCCTCATTGAAATCAGCTTCTGTTGATGGGGCTAGCGTTTGTAAATAGAGTTTACCTACCTACCTACCTACCTACCTAATGTACCAGCGACCATCCTTTTTAGTATGGTCAACTGCAAAATTTGTCAAATCCGTAACAATATTTCCAACTAGCCGCAATTAAAATGCCATAATTATATGTACCTCTTACCTGAATTCGTTATTGTATTTATCAAAAGAAGATACTGTAATAAGCTCTTGATTGTCATGACGATGTTTCGTATTTCAGGAAAACCGACTCAACACTGACAACTCCCTGCAAGGAAATATTAAAACATATGGCTTCAATTGACGCAAAGGGTTCTATTATAATTAGTCTCTTTGGTGTTACCACATTTTTTTAAACATGCTGTATTTAATTTCTTGAATTAAAAACTTAGTTTCTGTCCATTGTTTCCCGCAATGCTAAGTGTAAAGTGTTGGGAAAATCCCAAATTTCCTACAATTTTCTGATACTGTGTAATAATAAAGGGTGGACCATTAGATTTGGTGGGAGGGGGGTGTTTTTTAAGGAAATAAATACATGCACAAGGATAATGTCAGGAAAAAAAATCATGCAAGGGCTTACTGCCCCAAAAAAATACTTGTAAGGGGATGAGGCTAATTTAATACATAAATCTATGTAAAACAGGATTTGTAGAACGTAAATATACAACACTCCCTCTATTGAAAATGCAGGAAATGGCACTTTTATATGTGATATTTTTCAAACATTTCCCAGCTGTTTACCTCTTTGATCAATAGTCTCAGACTGTTTATCTGACAGAAACAGACCAGCAGAAGTTGGAAACAATTGGGGTCACAGAACATTTCCAAAGATTTTCTTAACCCTCTCTTTTAGATGGGGGGGGGGGGGTGGTTGTAACAACCCCACAGTTTTGTATCTGTTCTACCGATTGACCTTTTATGCTTTGACAACCAAACTCCAATTTACCCACCTTTTAATAACGGTAAGCGCTACAAAACTGTGGTAAAAGTTTTCATCCAGGGGGGTCATAAAAAAACTAGGGGGGAGGGGGTTGCAACAACCCCCCTGTTCTATTAAAAAAGGAGGAGGTGGCAATTCATTTATTATATAAAGTTAATAAATTGCCATGTAATATGTTACATGTACACCAACATGTAGAAAACAACTTTCAAAAAAATATTTTGTTTTAGTTTGTGACTTTTATATGACAATATCTGGACAATATATAAGAGTGAGGTCTGCCAAATAGAGCAACTTTATAGTGACAAAATACAGAAACTGTATTGTTCACTGAAAAATAGAAGTTATCAATGGACATCGATTATAAAGCAAGTTGTTCTAACATGTAGACATGTTAATACCTACAATATTATAAAAGTTTCATTTAGGTTTTAATGAATTAATCAATTTTTTGAGGATTTAAGTATAAATTGCTCTTTTCTGCACAAAAATTCCCAAGGTCATGGCATTATTTAATTAATTATGCAAATGTATGCATGGTTGAAGTTAATTAAACTATTGATTACTATTCTAGGTGGGTTGTATTTAGTGCCTACCAAGTTTCATTCCAATCGATGTAAAATTTCCAGAATTAAGGAGGGGGGGCATTACCGTGGTGCTGTTGTCATTTCTGGCAAATGGTTTTACTATGACGGTTTGTGGGAGCGGCAGCAGATAGGAACTGGCCTGCAGATGTGTCGTCAGCCATCCACACCCAATGGATACCTACTGTCGCATGCTGTGTTCATCGCATCTAACTATTGTATTTAACTCAATGAATGATCTCAGCTTTATTGATAAGCCTTCATCAGAAATTCATGCAAATTTAACAAATTTAAAACGCACTGTTTCAAGACATAACACAGCTATAAACAACCAGTTTAAGGTCACAATTTCCTCACCAAGTTTTATAGTATGTGGAAAAGTAATTGCAATTGTTAGATGCATACCAGTTTGCTTTTGGAATGAATAGCTTTTTAATAGACTGTAAAATGTCATGTGGTATTTGTATGGGTGCTGAACCAGATAAACAGGTGGGTAGATATTTTCAATTCATTTAATATTGGTATAAATCTATGGTACTGAGGGAAAATGCAGGTGCAGTTGCACGAAAGCAGAATAGTCCCAGCACAGTGTATTGCATTGTGCAAAAATGCTGATTTTCTGAATTTAATAGTGACAAATTTTAATTAAAATGCTTAAAAATTCATTAGAATCGTAAAACCTTGCAAAGAACAAAGTTTTACCCTGTAATACTTTATTTCGAAACTTTAGGTATATTAAACTAAAGTTTCAGTAAAAAAAAAATACATGCAAAGCACAGACGATTGAAAAAAAATACATGCACAACGAAAACGGCTAAAAAAAATACATGTCCAGCGCTTGCGACCACCCCCCCTCCCACCAAATCTAATGGTCCACCCCTTATGCACTGTTGCGATCCGCCCTTGTCTGCTTGAGTGGCTGTAGGACAATTAAGAGAGTCCCCTGTGATGCTAAGAATGCAGACTTCGATGTACAATAGACCCATTTCCTTACTATCAA
>JANVCJ010088852.1:0-10545 GCA_026413505.1 Epizoanthus ramosus
CGTATCCACTAAAAAAGGCTCTTCATCTGATAAATTATCTAAAATACATAATATTAAAAATATACACAACAGTAGTAATACTAAATAAGAACCTACGTTATACTATTACGCCATCAATGTTAGAGTCCAGTTCCCCTTTAATACAAAGTGAATGTATAGGTTGTTTTCACGTGAAGCCATCAGAACTCTAAAATCTAAAGGCTGTTCTTTTGAAAAGATTCAGTGATATCGGCATCAAAAGCATCAGTTATTTGAAGGTTTAACGTCGATACGATGATTCGATTTTGGGTTGCAGTATTTTGAATGTTGTGACATTCTGACTCGGCATATTTCCTAAGTGCCGTAAAAATCCATATATTTGGGCAAATGAAAATTTTTCGATAGTCTGCCGGTCTCTCTGATTGTCTGAGTCTCTGTCATCTCTCGATCTAGTGCCCTGATGTGTCTGTCTGTTTAGGTTTGTCTGTCAGTTTAAAGTACTGACCCGGTCATTCACTCTGTTGTCGATAGGTTGTGGAAACCAATAGACAACTCTGTGATGACTTTGAAGAACAGTGGTTTGGGATGTTGGACAGCTGACAACCGATTCATATTGTACAAACGATTTAAATCAACAATAAAGTAGTTCACAAACGCAACTTACTCAACTTATTGCCTGATCTGGTCAGTTTTTTAGCAGACTAACATATATGCACTGAGTTGCAGGTTACTATACAATAAAATATAATCAGTAATTTCCCTTCACTTCCTACTAACCAAGTGCGCGCGAGGCACGTTTCTCCTTATTACGGCCGGAGTGCGGAGGGGGCAGGTCATGAGAGCCGGGAGAGGGTTAGGGAGAGAATACATAAGTTTCAAGTTTCAAGTCATAACGTACGACACGGATCGATATGATTTCCAGGGGGGGACTCCCATATAAAAAGGGCGGGGATGCTCGTCGGAAAATTTCAATTGAACCCCTAAAAGGTACCAATCTGGGTGTGGCTTAAGCTGAGTTTTACCCCTAAAAGGTACCAATTAGAAACATAGAGACAAAAAATTAGTTCCAATGAATTTAATAGCAATATAAGATAAAAGCATCGAACACTTTCCGCTACACATAGTTAAACCGATGTTTATATGAAATGCCATTCAATTGACCGTGGCACCCCTAAAAGGCACAGTGTTGTATACAAATGTAAGTATTTTGCTTTGAACACCCTAAGCGGTACCAAAACCCAGGAAATTAACCCCTAAGAGGTACGACGAGCATCCACGCCCCTGTTAGTATGGGAGTCCCCCCCCCCGGGGAGCGCTCAACCGCATCCAATAATTGTTAATTGTCAAGCCCAACCATTAGTTAGCGCTCTTTTTGATACTCGCTCTTAGCGGAGTAGTTTGGGCCACTGCTTCGCCAAAGCTTAGCCACGATGGCGCGGCCGAGGCCAGGGCAGGGCCAACGCTATATAACGAGAACATTAAAGTCATCAACCTAAACCGTCGTTGGTACGTCTGGTTAATGCCCCGTTACAGAGATCGAACCGAAAGAATTGAAGGCGCCGCAGGCTGCCGCTATACAGTCCATGTATGATCTCAATATACAGTATCTTATAGTATAGAGAGGAGGTGACAGACCACAACACCGGCAATTGCCTACTCTTATCGACAAGTCCGTGGGTTCTTTTTAGTCCCCCGATAAAACGTCGAGAGACTAGACCAACGGCTTAACGCCCCTGTCCACTGGACGGTGTGGCGAAAGAAGGTCGCCGGGACCTTCTGTTTGGGAGGCAGAGGTCTTATACCGACTGCGCCAGGGTCTTTCCGAACCTTCTGGTTGGGAGGCCGACTGCGCCGACTACAGAAACCGCGGTCAATTTCATTTGGCCGACTGAAAGAAACAAACCGTAAAACTATCCTGTGAATATGAGTGATTCCCACGCTTTGTCTGGAATCAAAAGCGCAAATAGACTACGAATAGTCCCTGTTTTTCCTCATTAGATTATCGAGCGCGCGGTAAAAGAAAAAGATGGCGAGTCGAGTTGGCGCGCGAACTCGACTCGCCATCTTTTTCTTTTATCGCGCGCTCGACGATCAAATGAGGAAAAATAGGGACTGCTCGTAGTCTAAAGCGCAAACTCCAATTATATTGTTTAACAGTCGTATTGTGATTGGCTGCTCTTTTGGAAGTGGCCCTGGTCTCTGTACTTGCACCGTAAATCAAGTATATTGGTATATTTTCAATCCCTAGCATTAGATATTGGTTAGAATGAGTAATGTATATACTATTTTTAGCAGTATAAATTATGATAATTAATAAAAGTATAAGTAAAGTTTTCATTCTATTCGCATTGGAGATAGCATGCGCACTGCAAAACAGAGGAATGACCTTACAAGACAAATCCGATCGTTTCTCTTTATATATACTACGATATATGCAATAGTTTGTATAAAGTTGAATTGGTTTTATTATTAATATAGCAATAGTTGTAAGCTACACTGAAGTTCTGCTAATCATCAGCCGGTTTTAATCTTACTTTACAGACACGAGGATTGTTGAAATATTTGGCGAATATTGATGCAGTTCAGTGCTAATCCGGCTTTAAGACTAATCGCAGCAATACGTTCTGTTCAGATAAGAATCGAAAACTTAAAATTATTTTGACGTAGGCAATTAATCGCCTAACTGAATTTTTCAAAGAAAGATATTTTTATATATGACGTTATTCTTTGCTCAACTTTCCTCAAATTTGTTGGCAGACTGCTCCAATGTGTCACATGGCAGGAAACAATTGCAAGAGATCATTTCCAAATATAATAAAATTACCCTTCGAATATATCATAGAATCTAGCTTATAAGCCCTGGTCTTACACAAGTTGGTAATGATATGGATCCGGGTGGGCTTATAGTCGGAGGGGAGGGGACTTTCTACTGGGAGAAAAACATATTAGAATTCTATTTCTAGGGGGTCAATTGCTGCACCGAATCGGACATTTTTGCATGTTTGCGCATGCCTAGACATTGCAAGTACAGTCGCCTGGGTGGAACTCGGAGAATTCTCCGCACAATTCACCATATCCAAAAAGATGGCGCCTGGTACATTTACCCATTACAACAATTTTTGTGTAAAAATGCAGTTGAATGCTAAAAACCGGTAGTATTTGAGACGCTATGACGTTGCCATGGAAACGGAAATTGCAGTGGAAGTACATGGGTCGACAAGCTAATGAGTTGTTTAAACACCGGTTGCCAACAACTGGCAGCAATCTGCCATGACATATAAAGTTCCATGACATAGAAAAATAGAAAACAGGTGGGAGCGACCTTAAATGTCAAAAATAAGATGCATTTGAAGCCGTATATAGTTGCCATAACAACTGTAGTAACCATGGAACGAGATTTGTCTATAAGAAGAAAGGTCGCTTAAACACGAGGTCAAAACAGCTGGCAGTAAACTGCTGTGTTGTACGAGTAAGCCATTTGTTAAATTTGGTGGTGCAAAACAATGCATAGGAAACTATCTTGAACCGGGGAAGGGGCAGAAAGTGCTCGCGAACTATAAGTTTCGCTATATTATGAAATTTGGAAGGTAAGATAGTTCTCCAAATTTTCTTTGTATGACGTCCTATCACGTCATAATGACGTCATTAATGTTTCTGCTACTATCATTTTTACATGTTGCAATTAGAAAATGTTCCTTTACTTTACTTTATTGGGTTTTCATTGTACATACATATAAATGAAATATAATAAATTTAAAAAGTACAATGCGGCAAGTTTTAAACAGTTAAAAACTAGCAAGTTAAACTGCGCGCCTTGAAGAAAATCTCCCTCGAATCCCTTTAAATTAAAAAACCAAAATAACGTACCACTACCCACCCCCCAGCCTTCTTTCCCCCACTGCACCCCACCCTGTACTGCTTCACACGGACAATTGATAATTATCATTAGCATATACCAAACTAGTGAATAGTGTTTTTCACGCGATCTGATTGGTTTCCTATCTCGGAATATGCTGCAATAGTCCGAGCTCGCATACTAATTAACAAAATGGCGTCGAGATTTCCCGAAATGAATACACGAGGCGGTACGTATAATACTATTTTGAAAAAAAAGGTACTTTCAGCTATTATAATAATAATTCACTGATTCACTAGTTTGGTATATGCTAAAACAATTATTCTCCTCAGTGTCTGTGAGCAGCTATAGTATACTCACCTCGCCACATTCGCAGCTCTGTGAATATCCTACGCTACTCACCTCCACTTCAGAGAATAATTGCTAATTATTCGACCAAATCCTGGAGACATTCCATATCTAAAATCATGGAAATTCTGCAAATATTTGAAAGCTTGTAGTAATTATAAAACAAGATGATGTAATCTCTTTGATCTAAGGGACAAATAGTTTTTGAGATTCAATGATACCTTAAACTAACAAAATTTCTCTATAATTGAGTCTATAGATAATATATAATAATAATTTTCAGTATATCAGTACAAAAATTAACCTACAATATTTTACATATGCACAAAAATAAATATAAAATTATAATGTAATATTTTAAGACAATTCTATTTTTATTGATTTCCAATATTGATTGATTTTGGTTATTATCAATTACTATCAATTTTTGAGTTACAGTCTAAAACAGCGATTGTCAACACCAGCATTAATAATGATTTAAATTAATAATGAGTGAACGCTTTATCACGGTACCCTAAACTCTAAAGTGCATTCAAACACCCGAAGAACCGCACACTTTAGCGGGACAACTAAGTACCATAAACATTAGATGGCTAACACAAAATAATATTTTCCCTAGATATTCCTCGTTCTTGAAATCGCAACAAACTGTTGTATGTTTGTAGGTATTTCTTCGAATTTTACAGACTAACAGAGCGACATTTAAATTTATCCATAAACAAAATGTGATCCTCTCTCCCGAGAACGCACTTGCAAATATATTATATATCTTCATGGTTAGAAATACTACAACGGCTGAAGACGAAACAAGATGAAGACAATCGATAATAAAAGCAGTCGATCCTGGAACTTCACTTGTAATTAAAGGCCATTAAAGGATCTACGCGACCTCGAACAAACACTTACCTGGGCATTGAAAACGTCTTGGTAACTGGGCGTTCTACCCAACTGATCCACGACCATATACATGGACAGAAACAAGACAAAGAACATCGCTCCTCCAAGTAATGCAACCCATTTTCTCATTTTGAAAATGGAACAAAATGAACATAAAAAAATACAAAATTTCTCCCTTCCTTCCACAATTTACAAATCTTTCGCTGCAAACTTGCAGGCGCCACGAAATCTAGTACCCAGTCCATAATCGAAAAACTATTCATCGTTATGACTTCGTTATTCAATCAATAATGTGTCGGAAAGCTTTCGGTAAAATTCGTAATGGTTCGTCTACATCTCGACAAATCGAAAGAACTGGATATCAAGAGATTTCTGAACAAGCTGGGGAAAAAGCATAGGGTTTTTCGTTTGACAGTATAGGCAGATTTTGCCAAACCGATTTCTAAATAGTCGCAGCACTGCATGAAGTTTGTACTGTGAACAAAATGGCGGATTTGAGTGAACTGCGATCCGACTTGGAAGATCTGGAAAGTCTTGTTAAAGAAGCAAAACGACCACGTGTGAAGGATATTTTGCAACGCGAAGTGATTCGAGTAAAAGAACAAATCAAAATCGCAGAAAAGTCAGCACCAAAGAATGGAATCACAGAAGCTGTTCCAGCGAAGGAGGAGAAAGCTAAAGAACAGAAGCCACGTATATATACAACAAAAATTAGCTCATACGGTTGGGACCAGTCGGAGAAATTTGTGAAGTTGTACATCACGCTAGAAGGCGTCGAGAAATTACCCAAAGAGAAACTAGATGCAAAATTTACTGCAAAGTCCATGGATTTAATCGTCCGCGAACTGCATGGAAAAAACCACCAGCTTCAAATCCGTAACTTGTTGAACGAGATTATCCCGGCGGAGAGCTCAGTCAGGGCAAAGTCAGGTAACTTGACAGTGCTGATGAAGAAGGCTTCCCAGCAAAAATGGGAGTTTCTCACTCGGCATGAGAAAGCTGAAGACGACAAGAAGAAACCATCCATGGACAGTGATCATGACAAGGACCCGTCTGCAGGGTTGATGGATATGATGCAGAAGATGTACGATGAAGGAGATGATGAGCTGAAGAAAACAATTGCCAAGGCCTGGACAGAATCTAGGAACAAACAGGGCCAGAGCAGCTTTCCTGGGTTGTGAAGGTGGCAGCAAAGACTCAGGGGGGGAGGGGGGGTGGAGAGGATCTGTGAACCGTCCATTCTGTTGGCTTTTGATACACAGATTTATCAACACACAATTATTTTTGCTTAATTTATCAGAATCTGTCGTGTGAGCGTCACTAATAGGTTTTACAGAATGTGGGATTTGACATCAGGAATTGGGTTGTCACTATAAAATGTCAGTGGCATAGCTAGAAGAGGGAAGACATTGGGGGTCTCCAAATACCGCAACTCTGAAAAAAAAATCACTGCAAGAAAAGTTGATGCAACAAGAAACAGTAACACCGCAAAGGTCCGCAAATTATTTTGTTTCACCAAACATCGTAGCTTCAAAAGCATAAACTGTAATGGGTTTGAGATTACTGCAATACTGCAATGTGGAATTTTACTCACCGAAATACTGCACACAAAACTGAGCAACACCGCAACACCGCAAACCCCAATGTCCACCTCCTAGAAAAGACACCCAACTTTTTTCGCAATATCATCAGTGCTTTCAATAGAAGCCAACTGCCACTGGAGTTCTGATGGCTGTAAAGCAGTGAACAGCCGCCTACTTTCCAAGGATGTCCACTGAACTCCCTAGTAGTGTGGCACTTTCATAGCTGCCTACTTTTTCCTCATATGCCACCTACTTCAAAACTTATTGAAAGATATGGAAAAGTAAATTGTAATCCCAAATGAGCATTGTACAGGCTGTAAAATTTGGTAGAAAAAATACCGTAATCATACATGTATGATTATTTGGTACTACATAGTACAGTGAATCCTGTCACGAATCCATCAATCCTGTGGTCTTACTTGCTATTTTGTCACATCCTGTATCATGATCATAATTATAAAGTAAATTCTGAATCCCACTCATTTCCCGTGTATCACAATACCTATTAGGGACCATCCTATACACCTGCAATTTGCAGGATTTGAGATTTATTTATGACGGTGATGTAGGATGTGATAAGATAGAAATTTAAATGGCAGGGTTGACACCCGGGGGAAGGGGTACTCCTATACATTGGCTATACGGGTATGTGCTGCCAAAAGGGGTATGAATTTTGAGGGTTTTATACTAACTAAAGTTTTGAACCGCAGTAGTGGTTTTAGAAAATTTGGTACTTTTGGGCCCTGGAAAATCTTAATTTTTTCTAGAATTGAGTATCAAAATTCAGATAATTTATGGGGTCAGAATTTCTTTATTTGGGCAGTACATCCCTACCCAAAATTGGAGTGAGTACCCCCTCCCCCTTGGGGTTGACAAAAACGAAAGCAGGATAGTGGTTTGGTGGCAGGATTTGCAAAGTTTATTGGGGATTTCGATGACCAAATTTGATGCTCTGTAATTATTTTTTGTTAGAATAGAAATCAGAAATTTAATTTAAAACATTAAATGTGAATTTGAATTAGTTTCATCAGATCCATGGACCTTTAAAATCTGATCAAAATTATGAGCAAAATGTTACAATCACAGATCCCTTCACTTAATTTTCCCTCCCTGTGTAATTTGTAGGCAACAAATTGAAATGATACAACTACACAAATTTTTGTTTTTCTTTTGCTGTTACATGCAACATCTGGGGGAGAGGACTCTTAATGAGAACAGACATTGTGAAGAAAACAGGATAAAACTGTAGTACACCAATGATTCTAAAGGGGCTATGTCACGGCTATTTAAGGATTTTTTGCAATGTATGAAATTTTCCACAAATCACAGGAAATCTAAAAATAACAGGTTACCGTGGTAGAAAAACACAAGAGAGATGATGATAAGTCGTAAAGGAATGTGGATGGTTTAAATTGGGGAAGATTAAAACAGATTACAAACTCTCAATTTAATTTCGGTCCAGGCTAGACATTAAATGTGTTAAATCTGTTAGCAGTCATACTTGTGTTTAAGTATTTAGACATTTTCAGTTTTATACTATATAACCATTTCTGGTCATCCTGTTGAGCTTACAACTTGTTTTTCATGACTGTGAAGGCCTTTTTCCTTAGATGACTAGAGAGCACACGCGTTACCGTGACATAGCCCCTTTAAGCATTAAAGTTTCAATTTGATGCCACATGTGTCACTTTTAAGAACTGAGTTTTTCTTGAGTATTTTATTTTGTCTAAAAAAACTTTGTGTGCCAGGAAGTGGAGAGGTTTTTCACCACCTAGGTTATACTAACAATAATTTTCACTACTGTTTCTTTATTAGTGGGCACCAAGATCATAGAATAAACATACATTTTGTTCAGTTTGTTTATTGCAATGAACTACAGTTGTGATTTCTCAAATCCAAACTTTAGTCCTTGATATTTCAAGAACTATTTGTCGCAGAGCATAAAATTGTCATCACAGTGATCAGTTCGACAAGTAGATGTCATTTCAGGTGGGATGTGCTCTTTAGTAGAGAAGTAAATTGTATCTTCCCTTTGTTCAAGTTCCCGACTCGCGAAAGAGGAGGGGCTTCAGAGGTTAAAAAACTGGCCAATCAATGATCTTCAAGTTAATTGGAACATTTGGGATTTGCTAAGTTCATGTGGGGCAGTAAGACAAGTCACCAGAATGGCAGCTATAATTTTGGGCTGTCTTGACCCTTGTCTCTGCCTTTTATTGTGAGACAAGTTCTTTACAGTGGATGTGTTAACTTGTTACGTCCTCATCCAACCCTTGTGAGAGGGAGAATTGAGAGACCACCTAATAAAGACGGAGAGAGGGGCGTAATTTAAGAATGTGAACTGGTTATGGTTCAGTCCATATTGTTGTGTTTGCAATTTTGTGATTTTTATGTTCTTTATTTGAAACTTGTTTTGCAGAGTAAGGGAGGCATCCTATCCAAGACAGTCGAATACATTAATGAGCTTAAAACCAACAATGCGCGCATGGCTGAAGCTATCAAAGAAAGTGAACGGCTTGCTATAGACACTGAATTGCTGAGGCAACAAGTCGAAGAGTTGCGACAGGAGAATGCCCTCTTGCGTGCACAGCTTCAACAACATGGCGTTGAGCTTGGAGGGGCTGGTGCACAACCAACATAGCCCCCACAGGGGATGTCAACATACCTCGGAAGGTGTCACTTTTGTGATATTGGGAAGCCGCCCTTAAGTTGTGGCAAAAGCTGTGGTGCATATGATGAGATGTATATTTGATATTCTTCTTGTCAAGACTGCCTGAGTCCATAAATGGAACATCGACTGGACGGACTTATTTCAGTTTTCCAGTGTAGGTCATCGGATGTTGCTGGAGATAAGACAGCTTAAGTGTGTACATAGAAATAATAAGTCTTTAAATACTGAGTAACATTTGCATAACTAGTATGGACAAGACAAAGCTGTTAATTACACATAAAGATTATTAGTGATGTCAGATATTTACTATCTTGGTTAAACCAATCATTCATAATTTTGATTTACATGTAAGAAAATAATCTAGATTTTCATAGCTTAATGATTTCACAATAGCAACATTAAACACTTAACAGACTGTTGTAATACTACAGGGTTGTCCCTACTTTCTAAAGTAACGAGTTAATTAAATAAAGAGTAGGTGGTCTAAGACATAGATTTACAAGAAAACATGCAGTACTTAGTTTTTATTAGAATCATAAAAAGTAGGTGGCAGAAATACATGTAACTTATTGAAGTAGATGGTTATTTTTGCCAGTGTCGGCTGTTAGGCACAACCCTGAATACTACAAATATTTGTGTGTCACATTCTATCAAAAGCGTTTGCTTCGTAAACACATAAGAAGTTGCTTTAATTTGTAAATAAAACTATATAATTGTAGAATTGTAAGGTTTTTCCATCAGTTATTCAAATGCTTCTCTGTTATTGATATTTCTGCTTTCATCTCTGCGAATTCTTAGATCAAAATAATATGCTATTTTAACAGTGCAAATTGTATATCTTTCCAGGTATTCGAGGTGACAAAATGTGATTTCTCTGCCAAATTTTGTCACACTGATCCAACAAATTGTTCAAACTTTGCCCACTTAGCGAACTGGAACGAGAGAAAATTTGCATTGGTAAAGTAGTGTATTTCGTGAAGCCGCCCTCTATTTAGCAGCCAGTTGTCACAGTCCCCAATATACCCTCACTATGTTGCTGTAATCTCTTCCTCTATGAAATGGTCACCCTCTATTTAGCAGCCAGTTGTCACAGTCCCAATATACCTTCGCTATGTTACTGTAATCTCTTCCTCTATTAAATGGTCACCCTCTATTTAGCAGCCAGTTGTCACAGTCCCAATATACCTTCGCTATGTTACTGTAATCTCTTCCTC
>JANVCJ010088863.1:0-10544 GCA_026413505.1 Epizoanthus ramosus
ATAATTTTGGAAATGTTTATTCACTGTGAAAACAATTCGAATAAACAGTTAACACTGCCGGCGGATAAAATTATGCACTGTTATTTCTTGCATAATTAAAAAATGTTTTTGGCGCGAAGACAAGCAAGAAACTGCATGCAGTGACGTAGCCAGGGATCCGGAACCCCCCTCGGGGATATTGCAATAGCTATTTCAAGAGAAAATACGCGGTACGCGTACATGCACTCCGTACATTCCAAATTGCACTGCGTTTATACCAAATTACACTCCGTACATACCAAATTGCACTGCGTTTATACCAAATTGCACTCCGGACGGTCTGCCTGGCTAGGTCTCCGAGGATGAGAACACATCAAAGAAATTAATATATACAAACAACAAAACGCCAACCTTATTTTAAAAATAGAGATTTATTGAGGAAATGAAAAGTTATCAAGTTTACAAACAGCAACGCAAATCGCATATAAACGAACAACGGCACAATTGGCGGCGGCACTAGCTATATATACACGACTTCTCCAGTTTCTTCATCGAGTTTCGTACACTTTCTTTAATGTGGATACAATAAGGATCCTGCATTGAAAGTGTATATTTTCTTCGCAAAACGTCTACCAATAAAACTACTACAACTTTTACGTGTAACATTTATTGCATTAAGAATATCGTGCTATAATATTAACCGAGTCGGACTTCTCCATGTTTAGAAGTGCGCAGTTCAAAACGTGCCGCAAAACACCGGCCCTGAAACAGACGGTCACCGCGGCAGATGCACATAAATATACAAACATAGTGTAGTTAGCTGCATTTGAACAAAAGTAAACTATTTTAAAGTTTCTTATACATATTGTTGCAACAGAAAGGTAAACATTCTTGCTAGTTATCCACCACTAGTAGAACAACTGAATGAAATACTTAACTCAAAATTGAAAACCGAGTGTTTGTAGATAATAATAATAATAATAATAATAATAATAATAATAATTAATTAATTATTATTATTAATAATAATTGTAGATGTCATTCATACAAACACGCGGCTGTTGGAACAGTATTCAACAACACACGTGCTATGTTTTCGAAAATAAATAATTAACGCCATATTAAAACGAGTTAGTAATTCTTGCAGATAACACAATTATCAATAACAGCTAGCATGCCACCGCAAGCGCCAATCGCTATAGTTCACCTAGGTATAAAGTCGACTACAAACGAGTTAGTAATTATTGCTGATAACACAATTATCAATAACAGCTAGCATGCCACTGCAAGCGCCAATCGCTAACACCGAGTTCACCTAGTTATAAAGTCGACTACAAACTACTGAAGAACATAATTCATTAAAGCTACAGGCCTGAAGACAATTGTAAGAGGTCACATCGCGGAATCCTCTTCTGCCTTCAGTCATCCTAAAATCTCAACTGTAATACAGAAGTGTGGTCATTTTCTGCACTGCTCCAGTCACTGCGAGGCATAGCAACAGCTAACAATTAAGTATATCGACTTTGTCCTCAATTAGGATACAATCTTAGCAAACTTGTTCATAAGTTGACCTTGTGAAAAATTTAAACTAACAAGACTCATTACGCTATTGACCACACAAGAAAGATGGCGACTGGTGCATTCACCCATATCTTAGAGCACGAAAACCCTAAAAATGCACTGCAAAGTCCTAAAAACTTCAAACCTAGCATTCACAATGTTTTAGTACTGGGACGAATTTCGCAAAAACATATGGCTTTCAATGTGCCTATTCGTTGTGCTAGGTTCACAAGGTATTGTGGTTAAATGTACAGCCGCCATCTTTTTTAGTACGGCCAAATCTTTCCCACGTCGGCCAAGCATGCCAATTCACGGCCTCACGTCGGCCGCACAACGTCAGGCTGTCGCCGAAATAGCAGGCTGATGGCCGAAGTCAAACTGAAACCTAAAACGATCATTTTAATGACCACCAGTATTACACCAAGTTTTCGAAGTTTAGAATTCCATATAATTATAAACATCGACAATTTGGCGTTACCCTAGTGTTTACCTCAGTGTTAAGCTCAATGCGATCTCGGCCAATGTAAGTCGGTAAACGTTGACCATTTTCATAGCCATTTTTCGACTTTGAGAATACTTAATGGCTTTCTTCCAAAAGTTCATGCCATACAGAACAAACAATTTCTAAGTACTTATCAAACTTGTAACAAACAGAGCAAGCCTTCGAAAAAGCTGGCAAGGAAATAACTTTTGATTTTCAGTGATGAAATCAACTCACTTGAGCTTCAATAGTGCTACCTTCAACACGAATTAAAGTGCGACTGTCAACTATCTTACTATATACAAGCACGAACCTACTGCTGCTTCACAATACACGCAGACCACATAAATCTTTTTTCTCACACCACGCACAAAAATTGTACACTCGTCAAACCTGGGTAAGTTGCATAAAGGATGAACGTCGGGTGTCAGTCAATGTCTGACTTTGCTTCACAGGATCTCCCAAACTAACGTCCTACGTCCAGCTTTTATGCAACCGGCCCCTAGAGTTAGTTGAGTGACTAGTCTTCAAACCTGTGCAGAGGAGGGTGCATAACGCATAAGGCTATGGCCTCCTGATTTAAAGGAAAACGTTTTTGGAGACTCCTAAAGGCCGCCACACACCTTCAGATTTCTTGTCGGGAGGCCATCGATTTTTGTCGGGGAAGAATCTGTTCGTCTCGTAACTCGCCACACACTAATCGATTTCTTTCTCAAAACATTTTTGGATCTAGCATGTCAGATTGAACTGCCCGACGAAAAATCGTGTCTGAACCTCGTCGGGAACTGTCACACACAGCCGATTTTTCGTCGCCGACAAAACATCGGTCAGTGTGTACAGGCTTAAGTCTATCAAGAAGCGAGAGGCGCCTCAAATTCTCCTCTACCCACCCCTCTCCCCCACGGCTTCTATATTGAAAGTCCGGCCTTCCCCCACGATCTCCATGTTTGGTGCTCAGGGGACAGTTGCATAAAAGATGGACGTCGGACGTTATTCACATTGAAAGATCCTGTGCAACAACGTCAGACTAACGCCAGACATTCAGCCTTTATATAATTGGCCTCTGTTACCCCCCCCCCCCCAGCAAACACACACTCCACCACCACCACCACAACCTCCACTACAGTTAATAACTGGTCCCTAAAATGGGAACCACGCCAGTCAAATGCTTGGAGTTGTCCACTGAACACTGATCGAACAGCTGGGGTCAAGCAACTGGAGTTCTCTTAACCTCCTTATGAAGTTCAACAGCAATGTCCAAAACATTAGCAACTGCAGCGCTCATCTCCTTCATTGCATTAACTGCCGGAAACTGCAACGCTGCGCTTTTGGTTGCACCAACAAGCAGTTTAATAGCGCCGGACAGTTTGTTAGTTACTGCCGTGATTCCTGAACGCACTGAGCTTTGTTTCATTTTTTTCTGCAGTGTATCGCCAATGAAAACAAACTTGTGTGCACTTAAGACAATGAACTTACTGCTAGAGACAAACACCTTCGGCGGCTGTTTCTCCTCCAAGCAAGAATAAAAGTTTTTCATCGCCTCATTGAGTACGAAGAGTTGTGCGTCTATTTCATACTTATAGAACTCTAACAGTTCTGTGTCACTTAGGTTTAAAAGAAAACCATTGTCCATTTCTCGAATGGGTGCGTTCTCGTGTAGGACCTTTTCAAGGTTAGCTTTGGCGAACTCCAGTGGTTTGGGTCTGACGGTTGGGCTCTGCGGGCCCTGCGGTAGATCTGTGTCGGAAATATGCATTGACATCTTTTTCGATGTGAGGCCTCCCTCAAGCACTGAACTATCATCAAATGAGTCTGATGTTCTCTGAGGAATGCCGGACGCGCTCATCCCCGTGCTGTGATCACTAAAATCAGTTGGATCCGAGTTGCATTTCTTGCCACTCCTCGGCGACTGCGGCCTGCCATCAACGTCCAAAGTCTTGTGTTCTCTTCGTACAACGTCAATGTCCCGTCTCTCCTGTGCCTTGGAAAAATCATATCTCTTGCGCACAGTAGGTTGTCTGTCCAGCCGTGGTTTTGGAGGAGGTGCACCCTTATTCGATTCTTCCTCACTGCTCTTTCTACGTACCAGCTTGCCGCCACTGTCTTTACGAACTGGAGGTCGTGGCGGTGTCGCTTTTGCCCCATTGCTTTGTGGCACACCTTCAGATATGCTGTCCTTGTGTGGTAGTTTCGGGGGGTCCAAGTCGCACAAACGCCGGACAGTACCAGGACTTAGCTTTCTCCCATTTGCAGAGTTCTGGTTTGTGGGGCTCACGATTTGACCAACTACATGTGTGGTTGCAGCAACGTTTTCGCTACCGGCTTTCATTGCTGCAGCTCCAAATTTCTCAATTTTTGCTTGCACCTCCTCCCTCCCGACTGCTGCTGAACCCCCCTGGCTTTTCTGATCCTGTCCTTGTTGAACCGACGAAGGTGTAGTGTCTACGCCCTCCTGCGTTGCTGCTGCTTTGGCCTTGGCTTGTCCGTATAGCATTGGCGCGCCGTAACGCATAATCATAGCTAACTTCTGCGAGTTTTCTGGCACGCTACGAATATAAACCATAATCAAATCCAAGTCATCGTGAGAGCTCTCTGGTCGATCCAGTGGTGTCTTCCATTCCTGGTCATCCAGTTTCTGTAGCGCCAGCTTCACTGAGTAATATGTCTCTAGCAGTGGCTCAATAGCGCGACTAACCCTGCCGCTCATCTCTGGGGTGGGTAAATTCTGTGCGTTTACTAACGTGCCCAGCCCGAACTCTGTCAGCAATCTGAGAGCAACCTTCACCTTACCAGCGACGTCCCGGATATCGGCGATCTGGTGTCTCAAGTTCTTTGGGTTCCGCCAATCCGTCTTGACGTAGCTTAAGAGCTTCTTAACGGTCACATCCACGGCCTGTTGTAACTTGGTGAGTCGTTGCAAAGCATGCTGGGTATCCAGTTTGACACCTTTAACGGCCGCCATGTTGATTCGCTGTAAAATGCTTGTTGTTGTCTTCTTCACCGGTATCGGGTTGGGGGAGTCTTTTGTCTGAAATAAAGAAACGTCCAATAATATTATTCAGTATACCACTTTCTCAGCGTCCGACTAACATCAAGTACACTAAACGAAGGCAAATAGCTGTGTCATGAAAAACCTTTCATATAGGAGGATTTAACATGACGTCAATGTTTACATTCTGCTCCACTAGCATAAATCCATCTTCAACTTTCAGACAAACGAAGTCCATAGATCGAACGAGTACGTCGCAATTAGTAGTCTCCGAAAAATTGAGCGAGATATCCTGATTACTTTTTGTGAAATGGATGTTTAAAGTCTTCAAAATTTACAGAGAATGTGTGGCCGGATGCAAGAGTTGCCTCCAGGCCATATATTTACTGTAAATTTCGACGTTTTCAGAGACTCATTCCTGAAAACCTACTGGCCATTTTGTGTCCAAATTTATGGTATCTACTAATTGTTACCTACTCTTTCCATCTATGATTTATCTGAAGCGTGAAGTTGGATTTATGCTATTAAATGAAGCAAACTATAAAACAATGACATGATGTGAAATCCTGCTATTTATAAATAAAGTATAACTGAATCCGGGAAAAATCCAAAGTAGAATCATTATGGAAAAAAAAGAAAAAATAGATCATTTTATTTCAGATCGTGAAGGAGGCTTTCTTAGGCTGTGGCTAAAATTAACAACAACAAGGATACTTGTAAAATGTTGATGATTTCAAGCAACCGTCAAACGAAATAAGCGGAAGAGGGGATATAGACAATTTGGGGAATAACATAAATAATAATGGGGCTATCTACATTTTCTTGAACGTATAATAGACAAATTTGACAATTTTTCAATCGAAAATAATTTCTCTGCTCACTCCCCTTCAGCAAACTTTATAATGACCGGCCCCTAAGCCACTTGATTCTTCATAGTTCTACTGCTTACTGGCTGCGTGTAAATTCAGCTCGACTGTTTCAACGTATGGACAAACTAGAACGCCTCGCCCAACGCAATTAATACAATATTTTTGGTATAAGAACGTCTACGTCAGGAGTTGAGACTGGGTTATTTCACCCTGAAAATGTTCTAAAGACGTTCTCGTTTGAAGCAAGCTGTACTAATTTAATTACAGCAGACGACCAAATCCCGTAAAACAGATTTATTCGAACGATATCAAACATGTCAACAAAGCTTTCCTAGCTAACGTTTTGTTTGCTTTGCAGTTGAATTTTAGAATGTATTTTCCAGTACTGTTCTGTCAAGAATACAAAAAGAATATAAAACTCACGCTAGAAAACAGTGTCTAGTATTTGAAGTCCTTAAATTAGTATTTGAAGTCCTTAAATTAGTTTTGTTTTTGAAGTCCTTAAATTATTGGACATGTTACTATCTCTCTTTTCCGAAAGTTAAGTGGAAAAATGTTCTCAACCAGAATCCAACCTTCCGTCTGTTCTTAGCATGTTTCTAAAGTTTAGCAATTTCTCATCGTCAACGTTCTTGTAAAAAAGATTCAGTTAAAAAAAAATGAGTGTACCCATTCTTGAAATAGATTATTCTAGAGTTCTCTTGTCAGCACGGCTCTGATACGACATAACTAAAACACTAGACACAAGAAATGACACGCACATCAAAAATTGTGAGGTAAGGTGGCTCAAAACAAAATCATTTCCAAAAAACAACTTGTGTAAGGAAGACTGGTGTTTAAAATACAGAGAGTCGAGCCTGAGGGCAGATGGAAGGAAAAAGGCGGCTGAAGCATTCTTGAATTGCATTAAAATTTATCACTTAACACAAAAACAGTTAATCTCAGCTCGAACGGAACATACTCAGCTCATATTTAACAACTTGCGATCAATAGTTGCAATAACGGTTCCAGAATTCATCCGATCGTTAATTAATATGTACGTACAGCCTTCAGACCATCTGTTTCTATAATGGATACCTCTGAAAATATACCGGCATTTTCAGCTCATCAGGAACTCGTTACAGGTCGTTACATGCAATGCAATAATTTATCTTTGGACTTTCGGCTGCAATTTACAATTTATAAAATTTACTAAATGTTTTAAGATACAAGTAATACGCAGCGATTCGTTAGTTTTTTAAAGAACAATTTTATGATTTATGTCGCAAAGAAGAACTTGGTGGATGCTGAGAACGGAGCACGCGAGAATTCTACACTAAGAGACCCAAATCAGTTAGGAAGTGAAACTAAGTTTCACACACAAGGTGGATAAGTTAGATCGATTAACAAAAATCTTAACTATGCAGATATCCAGACTGTGTTCAGCACTTCAGCGTTGTTCAAGCTGAGGGGCATAACACGACCTACACTTCAGCCTAGGTAAATATTTATTACCAGTTCTCGAACACTGCAAGTCCTTTATTTGAGGGCATTTGTGGGCTAAACCTAAAGGTCTCTAATCACCTATCAATTTAAATAGCTTTTCATTTTCCTTTGGGTAGATTGGTAATAAACAGATTGAGAAATATTAACCATGAAGACAGCTTCTCGTTTGCCTCATGGCAGCTAGGGCATCATATTTGTTCTAATAAGCACCCTGTCTCTTGCAAACTCGCCTTTATGAGGCGGGGCTTTCAGGAGTGGAGAGTATTTTAATTAATTATTTTTTTTGTGAGGGGGCAAAACAAAATGACGTGTGAGTGTGTGTCAATTGTTTATTGTGGGAGCCCATTAATGGACACAGATCTCTGTGGGTACTCCCTGCCATACACGGCGAAACTTGCAAATAAATAAACAAAAAACAAAAAAAATAAAAAAAAATAAATAGATAGTTCTTTGAATTTCAGTAATTTTATAGCTTTAATTGTCATTCTCCAAAATTAATTGTAATTCAGTCCATGACTGCATGAAAACAAAGGTTCCAGTAATAACCAGTAATTAGCTTGATAAAATAGCTTGATAAAATTCCCAGCTGGAATATCTCAATCATGCATACATACAAATCACATGTGATTAATACAATGTATCACTCTAGCTTTAAATACAAACATTTTGTAGAAACTGACTGACAATTCATGTGTGAATCTTGATCAATCAGCATCACTTTTAAAATTTCCAATCTTTCAGAGTCCTTGCAATAATAAAACGAAGTAAATTAAATAAAGAGAAGGTGGATGTTGGCACATAAACTTATTTTAACTAACGGTTGTTTCAGTGTTGCTATTTTCCTATACTGCATGGACTGCATGTATATTTGCACCAAATTCATTCATCTTCTTACAAAGAACTGTGTCACCTGCCGTAATAGTAAATGAAGATGGAAATGCTTATAAACAGAGACAGATTGGACTGATCCATGTACTACACACTGAAGGTATCCCCGATGGGAATTCGTGTGTTAAGGCTGGTCCACACGAACAAGTTTTCCTTTGACAGGTTTTCCTTCACAAGTTTCAAAACTTGCTCGTGTGGACACGACCGCAAAAGGCAAGTTTTCTTGACAAGTTTTCATGTAACAAGTTTTCACGTGACAAGTTTTATTTGCTCGTGTGGACAGGGAAAATTGTCAATTTTTTTCCTTGACAAGTCTCCTTGCTCAAAAACTAGCATGCTAGCTAACTTGTCGAAGGAAATTTGCTGATCACGTCCACACAAGCAATAAACTTGTCAAGGAAAAACTTGTCAAAGAAAACTTGTTGTTTGTCCACACGAGCAAATCATTTTTTCAAGAAACTTGTCAAAGAAAACTTGCTCGTGTGGACGAGGCTTTATGAAATGCAGCTGAGAAGTGGAACAAATTTCTTCTAACCTGAAAAGATTGCATATACTTGTCACAAAGAAATTGGCAAATGAACAATTTTTGATCAGCTCTCAAAGGCAATGCAGTGGATACCACACTTTATTATCCACTAAGCCATAAAGTACCAGGATTTATGCTTAAAATAAAATTGTTATTTAATTTATATATCGTATTTCATCGCATGTGAAAAATAAAAATTTCCCTGTGTAGCATTCTCTAGTCATTTTGTATCACTAGTGCAGCAGTAGACATCTAACTTCCGAACATTTTCTGAAGATCCCAAGGTTTTCTGAAGATTTTCCGAAGATTTTCAGAATTTTTTGAAAAATTTCCAAATTTGTTAAAAAAAGATCATTTCCAAGCATTTTCGACCATTTCCGAAAATATCCTGAAAATTACCAAAGATTTCCGAAGATTTTCTGAAGATTTTCCGATGATTTCCGACATTTATGGCTTAATAATAAACAGAATATTACATGGCCGCTTGGAGATACAAATTTGATCTTCTCGTGTTGAAAACATCCTCACTCATTTGCTTTGCTCACTCGTGAGATAAAAATCATAACTCCAAGCAGCCATGTAATATCCTCTATATATAGAGGGGATATTACATGGCTGCACAGAGATCTATACAAATTTTATCTCTGAGTGTTGACAATATGCTCACAAGTGAGCAAAGCTAACAAGTTCAAGGATGTTTTCAATGCAAGAAGATAAAATTTGTATCTCCAAGTGGCCACCATGTAATATTCTGTTTATTATTCACTTAGCCATTTATAAATGTCGGAAATCGCCAGAAAATCTTCAGAAAATCTTTGGAAATCTTTGGTGAATTTTCAGAATATTTTTGGAAATGGTTGAAAATTCTCGTAAAGTATTTCTTAATATATTTGGAAATATTTCAAAAAATTTCAAAAATCTTCAGAAAATCTTTAGAAAATTTTGGATATCTTCGGAAAATGTTTGCAGACGATCGGAAGTTAGGTGTCTACTGCTGCACTAGGGTTACAAGGTGGCTGCAGCTTTTAAATGACTAGAGAGTGCTACAGAGGGAAAATTATTTCATCACATATGGCGATTATCACTTTTATTTCATGTATAAATCCTGGTAATTTATGGCTTTAATGAATAACAAATACATAAGGTGACCAGGCTTGTGATGAAGATAACACATCAGTTTCAAATGATCATGTCGGAGTAAGAAGAAGATCAACGAGGGGTGTCTGCAATCCAAACTCAGATTTCCTTTTTTATTAACTTCATGCCCTACAGCTGCTATGATCGTCGCATTTTTTAGGGGTTGTAATCGGCGATCTAGATAGTATTTGTTAGGGGTTGTTCAAGCGAAATCTATAACTAAAAAAATAAAACCGGTATTTGTTAGGGTATAAAAACTTTGAGTTATCATGGGTACAAGTCTTTTGAATACGTTAACATAAACGTACTATTAATAACGGCATCCCATGGAGCGGACAGCGGTATGTCAATACACCTATGGTTTGGTTTAATGCCCACTTGAGGGGCAATGTTTATCAAAGAACATAATTTATCAAGCAACGGTTAAAAGTGGAGTCAAAGAAGAAACATATGTAGGGCTCTCGGCTATAGATTTCAAGTCCCGACTAGCAAACCATAAGACATCTTTTAAATCCAGTACGAAATGAAACGCCACAGAATTATCTAAACATATTTGGTCACTTAAAGAAAGCAATTCAGATTATTCAGTTAGTTGGAAAATTTTATGTCATGCTTCTCCATACTCAAATA
>JANVCJ010088874.1:0-10544 GCA_026413505.1 Epizoanthus ramosus
ACGTGTGCAACATTGAGCCCACCCCCTGTGACGACATGTGCAACGTTGAGCCCACTCCCTGTGATGACATGTGCAACGTTGAGCCCACCCCCTGTGACGACATGTGCAACGTTGAGCCCATCCCCTGTGATGACGTGTGCAACATTGAGCCCACCCCCTGTGACGACATGTGCAACGTTGAGCCCACTCCCTGTGATGACATGTGCAACATTGACCCCTCCCGGCAATGACATGTACAGCATTGAGACCACCCCCTTGTGATGACATGTGCAACATTGAGCCCACCCCCTGTGACGACATGTGCAACGTTGAGCCCACCCCCTGTGATGACGTGTGCAACGTTGAGCCCGGTGATGGCATTTGTGATATTGACTCCTTTCAGTGATGACGTGTGGTGTGCCATGGAACACGAACACTTTTCCGTGCGGCATGTTCATCCGTGAAGCGGCTAACACATTTGTTGGGGTGCGCGTGGCTTGGTCCGCGTGCGCGCATCACTACGTATACACAGATGCATGTCGTCTATTTTGTAACAAGGAGTAAACCAGTATATAATTGACATTTGGTATTAGCCTGACTGACTTTTGTGCCTCGTCCGATTTATTACCCTCAGTGATGACTATATTCCGTTGTTCGTGTTTGCAGTACATGTAGGGTGATCGTCCGGGTTTGTGTAGTCCTGAGAAGGAATGTTGTTGGTGACTGATGTTTCGACAACCTGTGTGGAAGTCATCTTCTCAGGACTACGCAAACCCGGACGATCACTCTACTGCAAACATTGTCTCACCTGGGTTCAGACTATTTATTTTATTATATATTCCGTTGTTCTCTGGTCCCGCCTTGATATTTTTATTTATTTATCGTCAATAATTATACTTGGTACAGTGTCCAGTTCAGTACTAAACAATAAATAAATAAATAAGACAAACACACATTCAGTTTACACAGTACATTTAGGAAAAAGTTATAGAACAATTAAATAATGCACTTGTCTTCGTCTGCATGTCGGAGTTTAACCTCACTGTCGAAGATCATAGATCGAATCGTACCAATACATTAAATAAATAAAGGTAATAAAGGCAATTCAAACATCCGCAAGATTGAATTAATTATGCTGTGGATCTCCCGAGAAGCTCCAGTGAACTGTTCCCATACACCAAACTCGGCTGGATGAGAATTTGTTGACCGTCTGGGTTGTTTGAGCAACCAATAAATTATGTTTTAACCTAAAACATTTGTAGTGTATTGCACTCCCTTTGATTCGGCTAAATTGTTGTTGTTAGTACCAGGCCGGTAAGAAACGCTCACTGCCCGATAGGCAGGTAGCCACAATGTCATCGGTTGTGTAAGCAAGTAAGTAAGGGTGTCCAATCTTCGGATTGAGGCTCGAAACTGTTCGGGCTATTGTTTGGAAACAGAAACTTGTCGAACAGACATCGGTTTCGTCTTGGTTCCAAATATATAAGCGATAATCGGTTTCATAATCGGTTTGATCTCGAACTCCTACGACTGTAAATCAGACTTTCCTCGCCAGAGATCGACTTCTTATCGACTTCTTATCGACTTCTTATCGACTTCTTATCGACTTCTTATCGACTAAAAGCACGCACGGCGTGGCATGCACAAGAATGATGTTTTCGTTCTATTTCAACCAGTAATCAAGCAATGTTTCGGGGTTTTTTCGAAAAGAGTTTCTCGGGTGTCTGGTAGGACTGAATAGAATTCTGGCCAGGAACCTGGCGCTAAGATGTATGAAAGACCTCCATGATCAGATGATGGTCGAGTCACGAATGCGGATCAGTGCAACTCAACATAGTGAAGTCCTCTATCCAAATGATCTGGTAATCCATTAACCCTTTTTGAGGTCATTTAATTCCCTTTGGGAAACGAAATATTTCGTTCGGGAAACGATGAACACTGACCCTTCGGGAACCAAATACTGTCTCTCGGGACACGATTTTTTCCTTCGGAAAACTATTCATGAACTCCCTCGAACTTTGGCGGACACGAAATATTTCCTTCAGGAACGGGGAATTAATACTGTCTTTCTACAAATCTGAGTTCTGTTTGGCGAATAAAATATTTCCTTGGGGAAACGATAAAATCTCATCGTGACACTAGAGGGATGATGGTGCTGTGTTTATAGTTCTGTACCAGCACAGCGTTATGAAACGTTTAACATGTCAATGTCATGTTCCATTTTACATAATTAATATTAAATGAAATAAAGTTGATGTTTATCGTTTCTGAGTGAATTGCCATCTTGTGTACTCTTGTCTTATTTACATTACAAATTGTAAATACTTGTACGGATTTTCAAAATCTTTGTGACAATCGATCACCAATGCAATATTGAATTCTGCCCACAATTTTTTTTGTCCACAAGCAGTCCTAGACTGCCAATTTTTTTAGGCCTGGTTCAAACATCGCATCAGTTCTCATGCGACGAATATAATTCACGAATTATCTGCATGCGAAATGCGACGTCTGAAATAATTAAATTCAGCAAATTTGAATTATGTGCGGCTTGTGTCGAATATTCGACAGCGCCAGTCGAACATTTGGCAAAATTTCGACTGGTGATTCAAACGTCGAACTTGTGATGTGCCGAATACAATGCATAAATTATGTCTGTTTACATTGTTCCCGTCAAACCGGTTTTTCTGCACTGTGTTGACTCAAATGCCATGCGCAGAAAGTCACAGTGCATCATGGCGTCCACGCCATTTTGATTCCAGTGATCAATGACGTTCTTGACCGTGGATTTAACAAATATTGGGGGTCTTGGAACGACTCGCGGCATGCCCGACAATTGTGTTCGGCACAATTATATTCAACGTCTGAAATGAATGTCGCACAAAACAAATTTGAGTTGACTCAAATGTGAATTATATTCGGCGCATGAGGATAGCGACGTTTGAACCGGGCCTTAGTTTCCATCTGAAGTTCGGCATCCTTTGTCAAGAGCCTGGCACTAGTCCCAGGATGACACGGCCAAGACATTTCTAAGATGGCGGAAAAATCGTCGATCTTTCTTGTTGAAACTTCAATCAAAATATTTGGGTATCATACTTGCGAATGAATGCTGATTGTTCCTCGGATGGTTTATGTGGAAACTACAGTTTGCTTGAGGATTTATTTTCTCTAAATGTGAGATAGCAGGTGGGAGAAATTATGCGATTTCTTGTGGCAAACGGGACCAAGAAGCAAGATCAGACTAGTGAGTGGGCAGCTCCTCGAGCACAGCTAAGTAAGAAATATTCATTCTAACTCAATTTTATAAAGCCGCAAAGCCAGTTTATCATCTAGACAAGTTTTCTGCCACACTAAACTTATGCCAAACACAGTTCTTTATTGAATAGGTGGCAAAATATTCGTTCGAATACTCAGTTGCAGTCTCTCTAGTGCTGTGGTTGTCGAATTACAATTCTTAAAACGAAAAGTGCTCATTCAACTGAAACACTTCCTTATTCCAAATAAGGTCTCACTGTATTTCCTTATTTGGAATCAGCCGGCTTTGATATCGGCAGCGGCGGAGTAAGAGTGAGTAGGAAAAACCTTAATTGACCCCCCTTACTTTCTACGTCTTAGTCTAAGATTTATTACAAAATCCCCCTTTTGCCTGCAAAAAAATCGATGATCCTTCCCCATTTTGCACCAGCCTTCCCCCCTCTAATTTAAGCAACATAAGCTAATTAAAAATGATTTCATAAAAGAACTTAGACAAAAGTCCAAAAACTTCATACCTTTGTTGTCATGGAAACGTCCAAAGGACTTGTACGCATGTGCAGTGTCGGGTTGCACGATTATCGCGAAAGTGAGTGACATCAAGAGACACAGAGTGACCTTGGACGGTGCTGCCATCTGAAAAGGTAGGAAAACCCTTCCATTTCAAGGTTCCAATAGGAGGCCGATTTCACATGACGTTTTCAGAGTCTCTGAAAACGTCAATATTTACAGTAAATATATGGCCTGGAGGCAACTCTTGCCTCCAGCGATACATTTTCTGTAAATTTGAAGATTTTAAACGTCCACGTCCAAAAAATGTATTCAGGATATCTCGCTCAAATTTTCGGTGACTACTAACTGTGACATGCTCGTTCGATCTATGGACTTCGTTTATCTGAAAGTTGAAGTTGGATTTATGCTAATGAAGCAGAATGTAAACAATGACGTCATCTGAAATCCTCCTACTGACAAGGTCCTGACTACAACAACTTTATTTGACCCTTTTTGTTACAAATAATAATTAATGATTAATAGTAACTAAAGATAAGTTAGTGTTGAGGGAGGTTGGCTTCCTAAAACAACTGTAGAGTTAAAGAACTAGGAAGCCGAATCTCATTGAATAAATTAAAACATTTGGTCGGAAACACACGCCCACAACAGACACAAACACAACACAAAACAACACACGAATATCCAACTAACAAATATTGAAAAAGACGAAGAATAGAAGGAAAACATTAATGTACTATAAAATATATTAATTAACAGAGAAATAGGTAGCAGACAAAGCAAAATTAAACATTTACTCCAAATTTCTTTGTTAGACTAACTTTAAAATACCTGACTGGCCAGGCTTAAGGAAAACACTGCACTGTTGGTGGGAAGGTGTTATGTGACAGCTTTTATATAAAGTATACTTTAAGAACACTTTAATTCGCGTTTTGTTGTTGTTTTCGGGTTTTTAAATCATTTCTTTACTGAGCAAGAAGAAAAGAGATTTCGGGCGCACTTTCACTGTATCATTGGAATTTTTTTAAAAAATACGTAAAATCTCATTCGATGTTCACATAGAGCACACATTTTTATTGGTCTAGAAGACACTTTAATAGAAACTAAATAGAACAGGAAAAAAGTCGACACAACACATGTTAGGATTGACTCTATTTCGGCTGGCCAAACCAGCTTTCTTCAGGTAATGAGGATTCATAGAGGCACTGAAATGTTTATATGTAAAATATGTGAAATACAAAACGCCGGAAATGATGCAAACTAAAGAAAAACACTGATGATAATATAAAGGAGTGTGATTTTAAAGAAAGATACAGATGCATAAAAATATGTAAAGACATAGACAATGCATAAGAAGGAAAAATCAAGCTTCATCTTCATTTCTTTAAGGTTAAGTCCGCCAGGTCCAGAGTATCTCATTACCTGAAGAAAACTTGCTTGGCCATCCAAAATATAGTCAATAGCTAATCAATCCTTATATCATTGCTCTGTGTTTTGTCGACTTTTTTCTGTTCTATTTAATTCCTATTACTTATATTGAAACGTTTCAGTAACTTTAATAGAAGCAGAATATTTCCGCTGCAGGTTAATTAGAAGACAATAAAACTAGAAGAAAGAAGTATTTTGATACCTGAAGAATTTCGTTTAATCCAACTTTCTTGAACGGCTTTGGAGTTATGTTCTTGAATCACACAGTTGATCGTAACCCTAAAAGTAATATACATAAACATTCAGTTATATATTGTGCTTACACTTAGACAAAACTACTATCATAACTACATTTTTCTCAGGGGTAGAGTGGCTGGGTCCTAGCCTGCAGGTCTCGCAGCTGCTTGACATCAGAAATTTAATGGCTTTGGGAAGTTGTTGATGGCTGTTGTTGTCAAAAGTATCTGACTTGGCAGGTAGTTTTCGAAGGGTGAACTACTAAAAAGAGCCTTTTTCTTATAACACGAGGGAACTGAAATAACTGAGTCCAACTTGTTCTATCCATTCGCCCTTTAAAACCAACATCATATTTTCTCCTCTTTTCAAAAGAGTAATTTCTTCAAGCATGTATTCGCGTCCCTGTTAAACATAGGATTTATCTGCGAAACTTGTGATTCCACAGTTATATCAGAAATGAAACATGTTGACCCTAATGGTATGTCTTTCAGTTTCATTCAAGGTCTAAATCTCGAGCTGACAATGAAGAGAGATACGAAATCAACATTCATTGGCTCAAAAAGCAGGTTTTTTTACGCGTATAAATCATATGAAATTTACTAAAATTAGATTTTAAGTAAAAGTTAACTAAAAACCTGAAAGATCTCACATTTTCTGTCTTTTTAGTTGTCTTCTGCTGTCTAAATTAACACTGAGGAGGCTTTTTAATTCTTGAAAATTATATGAGTGCTTCTAATATTTTAAACAGGATAAATAAATTTCTAGATAAGGCCTGATTCGACTGGGCAATAACTATCGGAACTGGTTTTGGTCGAAATGGCCTTTCTATAAAGTACAACTGGGAAAGAAATGGATAAATAAGATTACACTAAATGTAATTTTTAATTTGCCGGCAACCAACAAAGAAATCGACACAATTAACAATTCTTACTTTTCTCTTACCTGAGAATAAATTTTTGTTGATCTTTCTTCTGCTGTAAGCTTTCGAATGAGTTATGGCAGAATGGAGAGTGATAACAACGTTACCTCACTTTATGTAACTAGGATTCAGTAGACTCGACATATCTGCAGGTACCTATGTTGCAATGATGCTTGATTTTCTCATAACAATGATATTTTTCTGGTGGTACCTCATGATCATAGTTTAAACACGCGTGTAAGTAAATGGGCGTTAACAAAGCTAAACACGCGCCTAATTAAGTCATAAAGAAGAGAGAAAATTATTTTAAAATTGATTTCATTAGTGCATCCGGAAATATGTAAAAATAAGAACAAGTATTTTATTTATTTGAAAGATAGGGTGACTTTTATGAAGATAAATTTTGTTCAGTTGAAGATTCGGGAAACTCGGCCTGATCATAGAAACTACAAAAATGTCCTCGTTACAATCAGACTCGAAAGAGTTATTTTACAACGTCTTTACAATGTCACCAGAATTTTCGTGGTTTTAGGACGTTGCTGCTGAAAGTGGTTTTTGTTGAAAGTATCTGACTTGGCACAGGAAGGTAGTTTTCGAAGGATGAACTACTAGAAAGAATTTGTTTCTTAAAACACGAGGGAACTGAAATAACTGAGTCCAACTTGTTCTATCCATTCGCCCTTTCAAACCGTCAAAGAGAAATAAAACCAAGTAACATCATATTTTCTCCTCTTTTCAAGAGTCATTTCTTCAAGGATTTATTCACGTCCTGGCATATATATAGGTACTTATCTGCGAAAACTTCCACAACAGTCCAATATGATAAATATATGGCTAGAAAAATTTAAAGTTATACCGAAAACGTTTGTTTTTAACCTTACAATTTTAAATTTTTCTAGCCATATATTTGTCATATTTTTATCATGGGGAACTCAATTTTAAAAATATAGTCCAACTAAAGCACGTTTTCTACTTTGAAAATCAAAACGTTTCCTTACTTTATGCGATTAGGATTCAACAAATCCGCAGGTACCTTCGTTGGAATGCGGAAACTAGTGCTTAGCTATCTCGTAATACTGATACCTTTCTGCTTGTATCTCATAGTTCAAACACGGATCTAAGTACATGGGCGTCAACAAAGCTAATTAACTCATAAAGAGGAGGAATAAATCTTAATATATTTCATTAGTGAATCCGGAAATATCTAAAAACAAGAACATGTGTTCATTTGTTTGAAAGCTAGGTTCTTTTGTGAAATTAAATTTTGTTCAGCGGAAGATTCAGGAAATTTGGCCATCATGGGAAATACCAAACTGGCTTTATTCCAATCGGCTGCGTTAAAAGAGCTACCACTACCAAATTATTAAACCTCTCCCCTCCCCCCTTGTATTTTTTCGCCAGCAGCTTTGACATAAAGTGAACATGAACGAGAAAGTTAGTTTCGCTGGACTGATTATTTCACTTCATTGGGGTTAATATTCTATAACGTTAGAATGCATTTCTGCCACGCGGAAATAAATGAAAGTCGAAAATAGAATTGTTTTTGCTCCAATGTTTGTTCGCTCAATGCATATGTAGTAGGACCCTTTAATACATTCAAGCTGGAGTTCATCAGTCTTCTCCGAAGACTGCATCTTAATCATGGAGTGCATTCCATTACCCGCATCAACAGCTTATATAGACATATGTCAGTATTAACTAACTTTCCTACTACGGTTTGTATATATTTATATTGTATCATATTAATTTTCTTCTACACAAACCCACCACGATTAGCCTTGCTATTTGCGGGTGTGTCTAATTATTGTAAATATGTACTGAGAAATAAATAGAAACCTGAAAACTTGAAAACCCGTGCAAGCAGCGAACTTGTTTCCGCGGGGTGTATCCGGAGGAGGCATGTAGGTACATAGAAAAACGCAGTCGAAACAGATGAAGTAACTAGCCACCTGCACCCCCCTAAACCCCGAACCCTAACCTGATGAAATTGTGCAGTGCATTGTTTCAACAGCAGAAAACAAAGAGAAAGTTGCTTTTGCTGCTGCCGCAGACATACAAATCTTGGACATAACTCTTGCAACGGAAACTACACACAAGCAGACCATGTTTGATGCTGTTTGATAGTAGAATATAATTATTTGTCTTTATAGTTGATTTTTGTAATATATTCCTGATGAAACAAAGTTATCAGTATCAGTATGCGCGGATTCTATAACAAACGCAGAGCTTTTGCCTGAGATACAGTAGCAAACCTGAATCTAGATCATGCGCAGGGGCTACGCCAGGATTTTTCAAAAGGTGTTCGATTTGACTAATCTTTAGGGTGATGCCATTGAATTTTGTTGTAAAATATAAGATACTTTGTATGCCGTTTGGGACTAAAAAGGGATTTATTTATCCGAACCTGCCCCCCCCCCCCCCAATCTCGTGTTGTTGTTGTTGTCGTCGTCGTCGTTGTTGTTGTTGTTGTTGATGTTGTTGTTGTTGTTATTGTTGATCATTGATCATTGTGTTTGAGATTATCTCTCGTGTAAGAATAATGAATGCATGTTATTCTGTAATAGAGAGTTTAACACCACAACAAAAATCCGCAATTTTCTCAGCAACTTGTTTCGCATCGATTGCAGCAATCAAGAGCCGTTGCAAGACAAGTTGATGAGAAAATTGCACAGTAAAACAGCGCCTTTAGTGTTCGGCTTTTATGACAAATATGAACTGGACAGTAATATTCCAAGTTCTGCATATCTCGCTATGAAACTTTATTCTCTCGAATTTTCAATATCGACAAAAAAGCATGACACTTGATTAATAAGTTTTTATTCGTTTTCTATATTTTAATATGGCAGTTTCCAAATATTTTAACACATTCCTTGGTGCGAAATGATATTGCTAACTCGAGCGCCACCTCCTCATTGGCTGAACACACAAATACTGCTAATTAGGTACATAACACACACAGCCTTCACATTACACATGTTCTCCCACTGCTGCCTCAAAGAACCCGTTAAACAAACAAAATGTATCCTTCGGTGAGAGTTGGAAACTCAACAACAAGCTTTCAATGGACTCCGGAGCGACAGCATACTTTGACAGAGAAATTGTGGTAAGTAAGACATTTTACTGAACTTCTTTGGTTGGTAATTAGACTTTTAGATAGTACTTTGTAAGAGTTACCGACCATGCTCGGTTCGAGCTCCTCGTACGGAAACAACACACAACGGTGAAGTGATTTTAAAACTTTGTGTAATGATGTACATAAGATGAAGTTTATCAAGTCTGGGACACGTTAAAAAGAGTAACGTCAAAAGCTGTAAATGTAATTGCCGTTTTTAATTCGCAATCACATTCTGTAGCTGTGATAAATCAAGAACGGACGTTTAATCCTCAACCGCTGCCAGGAATTTTTAAATTCTTAAATCCAGGAATTCTTAAAAGATTGCGACTCGGTCATTTCAGAGAGTTGAAAGCAGCAGTAATTTATCTTTCACAACTACCGGAAGATAGGAATGCATATTTTAAGTACCAGATATTATTTGTAGTGCGTATATCAGCAACTTTCGACAAGAATAGATTTCATTCTTGTATGGACGTTTCGTAAATATATTTTTGGCTACCAATCTATCACACTCACAGTCTAGCTTTACGAAAATTAGTGGCAGCTCTATGTGGCTCATTTGTCATTCATCGACTTTGTTATTAAAGTAGTATATGAAGCAATGTTGAATGGTTCTTCAAAATTATCGAGTGCTCGCCAAATTTGGCCCTTAATCGCATTGCAAGCAAAATTTTGGAGGGTGCTCGCTTGCTCGAATTCATTAATTTTCGTAATTCAGTGCTCACTTGCTTGTGCTTAATGTGTGTTTTACCTGCGGAAAAAAACTGTTTGAATTTAATATTACTATAATATGCTAATATTGTATACTTGTCAACAATAGATTAATTAAAAAAGCCAATCAAAGATCTATTTCAATTCGATTCGATTCAATCCAATTCAATGAAGCTAAAAAGTTGGGAATCAGAGTTGTAAATACTATCAGAACTAAAATTAAAAGGATGCAAATAGAATTGGTGATGATAACATATAATAAAATGATGTTTCTAAAATGCAGTCTTGCCATCTGCACTTGTTCAAAGTCTATAAAGAACACGCGGGGGGGGGGGGGGGGGGGGGGGGGGGGGGGGGGGGGGGGGGGGGGGGGGGGGGGGGGGGGGGGGGGGGGGG
>JANVCJ010088885.1:0-10544 GCA_026413505.1 Epizoanthus ramosus
ACTAAACTGGAAAGTCCGCCTGGCAGGAATAGCTACATCCATTCCTACCCTCCCCTTCCAGAGGTCATACATACATCCATTCCTACCCTCCCCTTCCAGAGGTCATACATACATCCATTCCTATCCACCCCTTCCAGAGGTCATACATCCATCCCTACCCACCCTCTCTTCCCCAACTCATTCCCTGACCTCAGCTGTACTTGTGTAATATAAATGCAAAGTAGAGCAACAAATCTTACCGGAGACAGGTTCCCCATCATAAGGAATGCTGTGAGCGTGGAGTCAAACAGAAATGCAATTCTCTTCCCTGGGCCAGTTGTACTTTCAACTAAAATGAAGACAACAATTAATGTTAACACAAAGAATCACTGACTGGATTACATGCATGTACATACAATTTATCAAAATAGGATTTGAATGAAAACCATCGATTTATTAAAATCAACATTATTTAAATAAAAACCATCAAATTATAATGACGAAAATCACCTCTAAATCGCTTCTAATTGCCCCAAAATGCAAAAGCAAAACATAATTAATGTCATTTGCAGCAAAATTTTATCATCAATTTCACAAAACTATATTGTTTGCATGTTCTCAAATGTTCATATTCCCAAGCTTCAGATCAGCAATTTGTTTGGTGAGACCATCTGATTTATTTGACAAGTTGCAATGACAGCTGTCAATCATTGAGTACTAAATGACTGAAATTCTCAAAAAATAATGAAAATAATATAACTTGTAGTTATTTATTTGTAGCTATATATTTCAAATCTGTTTGCAGATATGATTAAAAAATCAAAATTGGAAAATTTTCACCGGAACCCAAAATATGTATGCAAATGTATGCAACTTTATGCAGCATCTATCTATCTATCTTTGTGTTCTCATGCATAAATTAGCATACATTAGCATATATATTTCGGGAACATTTTCCAATTGAAAATTATATCTACAAACAGATTTCTGATTATTTATTTCTGGATGATAATTGACAGCTTGTGCTCATATCTGTTGAAAGTTTAAAGATATTGACTTGATGGCAAACTGCTTGGGTCAGCTGTTTTATAGCTTTTTTCAAAAAAAGAAAACCAATTTTCAACCCCCACCTGTAACAACTACCTTCAAATTTTAAAAATCCATATTAAAATTTTTAAAAATATAAAAACCATTATTCAGTTTACCTGACAGTTAAAATGATAAAACACCAATTAAAATTTTGAAAATACGAGCAACTTTAATTGAAAGACCTTATAGATAATTTCATGCAGATAACTACTGTTTGATAAAATAGTCCACTTGAAACAAATGTTTTTCTTCTGGAGATATTTACTTAAAATTATATACAGTACATTATCAAGCACCGCCATACTTGTTTTATTTATTTGATTAAGGTTAGTGATAGTGCATAGACCGACCTGGTGAGAGGGACATGTATGTATCTGTTTCTGGCCCATCAACATCGCAGTTCTCAGATGAAACTGACACATCTCTCTCTGGGGCATGATTTATTTCCAAGTTCAACAGGTTGTCTCTGCTACTGTACCTGCAACAGGGAATAATGAACAGATGCAGTATTCACATGAACTACGTCATATGTCAGCACTGCAATCAAGCAGCAGTACACTGCACTTGCATACCATGTGAGTTCCTAAGTTTAATTGTTATGTCCAACCTGTTTCAAAGTGCATCATCATGTTACTAGCCAAACCCTACACATTCAACTACACTGGAGAAAAAGATCTCCATAAGCTACAAGTACAATATTATAATGCTTGCACCCAAAACTTGTCTTTCGAAACATAACCAATTCCCTTTTGGGAGCAAATTATATATCCTTCAGGAAGCCAATATATGAATTCCCTGTCATTGAGCAACAATTGTCCTTTTGGATGCAAATAATTCCCTCTATATGAGAGAGAAAAATTTCCTTTGGGAAGCTAGTGTTTCCCTTAAGGATGCAAAAGTATTTTTCTGAACGCTAAAACTTCTCTCTCAGGGACTGGGCAGGTACAATAATGGCAAAACATGCTATGTGCAGTTAGCTAAAGTCTTCAGTACAAGAAATCGTTAAAGCATTATATGAAATATAGTGAGGCTCTAATAAATGATAGCGCATGTGTAAATCAAGTGGATGCAATTGATCCAGAGTGCATGGTAACTCCATGTGTACAAAGTCATATAGGCATTCTCGGATGTGTTTACAAACTTGTAAGTAACAGATTAAGAGATCGAGAGGCATAGATCTAGAATATCCTTATGAAAAGTTATGCAATCATTGAAGTGTAGAAAATTTAGAAAGAAACGTAAAACCACTCATAAGATGCACTTCATAAGACATGCAAACACTTGCTTGTGTTCTTGCTTGAACAACTATGCTCATACAGTAACAATATCTACATGTATTTCCTCTCTAATTTCAACAAAACTAACAAAAAGGCTGTTTTAAAACTATAGCTATTTGGTATTTGCAAATATATTAATGTCAGAATAAGCCCTAAGTATTTGTCTCTCAGAACTGAAATATTCGTATTCATTTCTTATATTTGTTAAAACGTCATATCCTTCCAAACACAAAAAATTCTTTAAATTTCAACATAAGTTGTGTACATAATGTTGTTGTAATAAGAAATCTGGAAAGGAAAAAGGGGGTCACTGTGAGATAATGTACAAAAACTAGCAAAACTGGCTTCAAAACCACATTTGTGCATGGGGACTGGAGTGAGTTTTGCAAAAAGCCCCTTAAATCATGGAGATAAGTATATTTTCCAACTGAAACATTAAATATGGGGTAGAGTGAGTAATGTGTAGTTGAAAACTATATTAACTAATAACAATTCAGATTTTCGTATCATGCGCATTAGAGCTGCACACTGCAAAACAGAGGAATGACTTTAAATATTACCTATGTTCTAAACTGTACTCTGTTGATGTCAGTAATAAAAGTTCTTTTCGATCTCAACTTTTAGACCTCTTTTTCTTTTAATATTTATACTGTATCTTGGACTTATCTTAATAATTTAAAAATTTGCATAAAATTGACCCCAAGCAGTAGCCACTTGCAGTTACAGCCTGCCTATTTTCTTATCTTTCTTACAGCTACATTGTATATGTATGTATTAACTCTTAAATAATGGTTTAGAAATTATTGTAATCTTATGGTTATTATTCTTATTCTTACTCTTACTCTTACTCTTACTCTTACTCTTACTCTTACTTTTACTCTTACTCTTATTCTTAGTCTTAGTCTTAGTCTTAGTCTTATTCTTATTCTTAGTCTTATTCTTAGTCTTAGTCTTAGTCTTATTCTTATACTTATACTTATACTTATACTTATATTCTTATCCTTATCCTCATCCTCATCCTCATCCTTATCCTTATTCTTATTCTATTTCTTATCATTACTATTCTTCTTCTTCTTCTTCTTCCTCTTATTATTATTATTATTATGTAATCATTCGCATTATCATTATCGTTATTATTATTATTATTATTACTAAGTCCATGGTTACAAGATAATTGGACAATCACTGTACAGATTCATGCATCACTAATTAACTGCAACAATATTCAACACTACATACTTTTTACTGACAGCCAGATTATTGATCTTGTCAGCCCATGAGCCATGTTGCTTTGAATCATCAGTATCTCCCCCCTTTCTTCTGGCAAACCCCAAGCGGCAATACACTGAGACAGCATTCTACAAATAAACAAAATAAAATATCACTTTCTGGAAGCCTCTATAGCTGCAACAGATCAACAGACTCTTTGGGCTGTAAACAAAGAGATGGGGCAGTTGAACTTAGGGACCAGTCAGAATTTATGTTGCCAACATCAACTTTTAAAATAGCCCTCAACTTCAGCTCGCAGCACTTGATTTACCATTGGTAACTGCTAGTTTATTATTTACAGAGAAGGCTATGTACAGAATATCCAGATGCGTCAGACATTTTTGCCAGGTTCAACACAGATTTCACCCCAACTCCCGCACATATTTAACAATGTTACAGTAAAAGTATAATAATTGAATAACGTTTATGTACACTTGCCTTGTAAGACCATTCCCTGTTTTGAAAAGATCGGTCTTTCATGTTCCCACTGACCTTGGGTATTGATAGAGAATGCTTTGACCTATCTCTGCCCTTCTCCAATCTACAAAGCTTGATCTCTATGGCAGACCCCAAAACACACTTCTCTGCCTCTTTTTTCATTCCAGCATGAATTGTTACATGCCATCTAAACCCATCTAGGGAGATATGTTCAGTTTTGAGAGGCACATGAATGCACTCCTTGCCTCCGAGGAAACAACAGCTTTTCGACTCACAGCAGGTCCCCTTATCGGAGCAATTTGATCGCATGTCAAGTACACGGTACTGCAGATTTAGTAAAAGCACTGAGCTGAAACAAGTTTTAAACTTTAACATGTTTAAGTAATGTAAATTATCACGCATCACACGTAGATTCTGAAATGTCTTCTATTTTTGTATTGTTTTATACGATAATCAGTCTTAATAAAAGTAATAAATGGATGTGATTCCTACTTGGTGGAATAAATCACCTAATATAATTATTTATAAAACGAGTCAAGGTCAGGTCCAAAACTTCCCTTTGTTTTGTTGCTCTCTTTGTTGTGATTGGATGTTCCCTTTGTCCTGGATCACTTAGCCTTTAGTTAGCTTGCTTTTCGATCGTGCCACTTTAGCTAAATGTTTTGAAGCAGCAGCTGGTGGGGATGTGGCCACGTTTTTCGTAGCTACTGGTGGGTTGAAGTTATGCCCACTGTTTTGTAGCTGCTGACTGGCTTTTCTTTGACAATGCTCTTGCCATACATACATTCGGCTAACTGTGTTTATATCTGAATTGGGTGACAACAAGATCATGTGATGATTCATTGGGGAGGTTACTATTGTGCAATTTCTCACACATGACCGAGCGCATCGGAGCATGCTTCCTAAAAAACAATGGTAACCTCCCCAATGGATCATCACATCTTGTTGTCACCCAATTCAAATGTAAACACCGTTAGCTGAATGTGTCTATTGGGAGCTTCTTAGTCAATTGGGTGCAAATTTGCAATAACAACAACAACAAATCTTTATTTCCACTTACTGAAAGAGAGAAATTAAGCTAATTTACAGTGGTTGGACACCCGAAATAACTATACAAGCTAAACTAGTCGGGTGCCCATTTTATTTGGAAATTAATACGTGACTCGAGGAAGGAGGAACACTAAAAAGAAACTGTCTAAAGATCTCTAACATCATACCAATGATAGAGTGCTTCCTTTTCTGAAGATGCATCGAGTAGGCCATCATAAGCTTAGTGGGCCTCGTTTTTTAAAGAGTCTAATTTGTTGCATTCAGCTTCAAGAGTGTATAGTTCCGTTTCCGACGCATTGCATAGTTTTCTAATGCATCCAGTTGTTTCTTATTTTGGTCTAATTGGGTTTCCTTTATTTAGCAAAGTTCCAGTGATACTATACCAGTAGCAAGTTTAGAGAAACGTAACAATATTTTACTGAAATGCCCGGCGCAGGGCGAGGAGGCTTGAGGAGCGTTAATGTCAGTGCTAAACTACTTGTCATGGTCAACTGGCATTGCCTGCGGGCATGCCTTACTGATTGACTGAGGTCGCTGGAATAACAGAAAATCATCTAGATTTGACTTCGCAGTGATTTAATAGACGATAATCGAACGTAAACTGAAATACAATTTATACTAGCTGTAGTGACTTGTTAGTGGAACGCTGCTGTTTATTACAATGGAAGGTTAACATTGGTATGTTATACTTGGAGGGCTACTGTTTCACTCAGGTTGGGAGGGGGGGGGGTCATCGGGTAGCTTCCAGAATGAAGGACACTATTTGATAACCAGAGAGAAATACAATCCCCTTTGGTTCCTCTCGAACATTCTTGCTCTTGAAGTCCAACCTATGATATTACAATGATTGAAAAACAACACATTCATATTTTATTGTGGGACATATAGTTTTATGTATGGATTAAAAATCATTTTAGCTCCAAACACCAATTGAATACTTATCACAACAAAAGTGAAAAGGAATAGAAAAGAATAAAGATGCATCTTACACAGTCATGTACAGTACAGCAAATTTTAAATTGCCTGTATACTACCTTGAAATTTGCCTCGCCCTTCCCAAAGTGTGCATGTGTTTATTGGGGGGGGGGGGGGGCGGAGAGCTCACAACTGCCTGTCTTCCGCCCCCTTTTACCCCAGTGCTCCATCCCACCTCGGGCCCCTTCCTGTAAAACATGTGAGTGAAACTATTAACCTTGGGTTGTCAGCTGTTTGATTATTGTCGTCATCTTCCCCCATTTCTCTATACTTTTCATCAACTTGTTCAGGTGTCCAGGATGGATCCCCGTGTTCTCTATCATTCCCGTCCTCTGTGTCACCCTCATCAGTCAATTCGTCATTTTCATCATTTGCTTCAGACTGTTCAGATGACTTGGAACAAGGCTCAGTTTCCGTCGCAGCTGGGGTGATGTCATCAAATGCTTTTAGTTTAGAAATGTTACCATACATGTATTCTAGGATATCACTAAATTTCGAAATAAGACCATCCAGCTGATAAGCTTACTCCAAGAATAGATATTTTTCAATTCCCTTCTTTTCCGATGGACCAACCCTTCAAATTTTGAAAAATATCTGTGCTCCAGGAAATTTAACAAGCTCCTGCTGTAGGAACCGCAGGATTTCAGAGGTTTTTATGCTGGATTTCATAAACTAGATGGCCAAATTGGTTGGGATTTAACTCTTGTTTTTCTCAGTAGATTCCTCAATAGTATCCTCTAAATCAGATGGTTACTTACATGCATTAGGCTTATTTGATCGAATTAAGTCTCAAAAGGAGTCTTTTCAGTTTGCAACTCACATTCATCAGACTCATTATTCTTAGGGGACTCCTTTTCTTCTAACTCTTTACTTTCGTAATCGAACTCATAACCTTGCTTCACCTTAGCATAGACTATTTTTTTACAACATGATAGTTGAACTCGGCCTGGGAACCTAGCTGTAGTTCAACAATTTGCTTGTGTCTCACTTTCACAAAAAGTCAAAGTCGTGATCGCCAAGTATGGGAAATTTACTCGTGAGTGAATCCTTTAAAGCCCCTCTGATCTAATCTTCACTGGCATCTTCTTCCACCACTAGCATCCCACAAGCAATGATCGAATCCCACTTCAAGTGGTGTGGCGCCTCTTCTTCTTCCTCAAAACACTTTATCAGGGCGAATTCGATTGGTTTTTTAGACATTGGAGCTGGATTCTTATGAGTTTTTTTGGCACACGTGCACTAGTTGCATTCTGACGGCCATAAGGATGGTTTGTGTGAAGCCTCTCGGTTCGGTTCAGATGCCTCGTCAGACCATTAGCGCTGCTATCTCGGAGCATATTAGATGCTTTATTTAACGTATCTTGGATATTTGGTGCTGGAGGTGAAATTGAAGTTGATGCAGATGAGGATGTAGATCTACGGATTGATGCAGCCTTTTCTAGCATGTTAGAAACACGATTCAGTTTATCTTCACGGGCCATATTGAAAACAAAATGGACGACTGAGAGTGGCACCAAATCGATACGGCCTCTATCTCATGCTGCCTCGACTTCATGTCTTGGCCGAGCTCGTCCCAGGAAGATTAAATGAAAAAAAAGTTCAAATATAAATGGAAAAGTTCAAAGAGTTTTTAAAATTGAAATAAAAAAGTTCTAAAATTAAATCAAAACGGTTTAAATTTAAAACAAAAAGTTTAAATTCGCATATATAATTGGATTAAATTCACAAATATAAGGTTTAAATCAAATATATATTATCAGCATTAAATATTGCTACAGTCAGTCAGCCATAAATGACAGCCTGGAAGTACATTTGATGGTGACTTTCTCGGTGACAGTTGAACTTGGTAGTTCATTGGGTGTGTTAATGTTTTGCAGTGGCGTAGCAGGTGAAATGGTACAACCACTTTGTGTGGTTGAGAGATGGACTTTCCCATTTTTCGACTTGATCCTGAGATTTACAAACTTGTAGGTCTTGTCATTTTCAATCAGTGTAGTAAATGTACCCCACAGGACCAGCTTAACTGATCCAGTGATATCTTTTGACTTTTGAAAGCCTGTTTTGATTGCATTCAAACAGTTGACATGTGCTGTTATCGTTATTAGTTGTGCTGGCTTTAGGTTTTGTAGGTTCCCAATACTAGACTCAATTGTAGTGGGTTCCACATGTTGTCTTGGGAAGCCAGGCTGTGGATCCAACTCTTCCAACATCACTTTCTTTGGTATGATTACATCCTGGGGATGTCCTTGGTGTTTGTTTCCTAGCCTTGTATTCTTACGTTTTATAGGGGATTTCGATCCTGCGGCAGTAGCAAACTTGTTAACATCACCTTGGCTTGGATCAAAACAGACCCCCCTCACATTGCGTTCAGGTGTCTGGAGTGTACACTCAAACCATTTCTTCTTTTTGTCTGAGATTTTTATTGGACTGACATTATGGTCATAGCACTGCAACCCACTGTTAAGCTGACTGTTGGTGAATTTTGTTTCTGGAATTAGAAGTATACATTATAGGAGCATATATCAAGCAAGTTTAGGCCCCTATTATTCAAGAAGAGTAGTTGAAAGACGATATGATTCCTGATGACTTGAAATGGCACTATAAAGAAAAAAAGAAAAACAATGTGTAATAATTGAAATCATTATCGTTATACTGTGTTGAATTAACACAGTATAAACTATGTTTTGACAAGTACTCTATACCGCTGCAATTGTAGAATTTTGGCATGCAGAAGATCAGTGATCACTCTTTCTCCGCAATTTGGATGTGCAAGTATAAGATCAGAATTAACAACGTCAGGTTCCTTGTCAATGACGGTGGAAAACTGACTCTGAATCTTCCAAACAACGCCATAATGTAACTTGTGAGACACGGAGAATGAAAGCTATTCTTGTCCACATTTTAAAGCCCACTTGAAAATTATCCCTAGAAGGTTAGAAATATTAAGAACTGTTAAGTATTTGTCCACAAAATACTTTGCTTTCCAAGTTTTCCTTCTTTTCAGACCATAATTATTTCATAAAATATAGCATGTTATCTATAGGTGAAACAAAATGACTATTAAAAATATATATATATATATCAGCTTGGGTAGTGAAAGGGAGAAGCACTGACAACTATGCCCCTGCCCACCTCCTAGATCTGCCACAGACTGTACTTGACTATCAGTATTTTATATATGTTTTAACTTGAAAGAACTGGTTACAATGAAATGTAAAGAATAATAAAAGTAATTCCCAGTCACACAGTTAAATAATGTTTTGTAATAATGAATGATTAAGGTGGTTGGTCAGTCAAAACAGGGTCATTTTAGAAATTTTATTTCGCAAAACCTACTGTATTTATAATAATAATAATGATAATCTTATATAGCGCGGTTTCTCTAAGATCCAACAGCACTGTACAGTAATAAGAATTCTAAAATGCAAAATAGTGTTTAAAAAGGTGTGTTTTAAGCAAGGCTTTAAAAGATTTTGTGGTTGTACAGTTTCTGATGTTTTCTGAGAGGGCATTCCATAATTTTGGGCAGTAACCAAGAATGCTCTCTCCCCATAGGTTTTGAGGTTATAGCGGGGCTGGACCAGTAGGCAGCTGTTGGAAGAGTGTAGTGTTCTTGGAGGCTTATAAACAGTTAACAGGTCACTAAGGTAGCTAGGAGCAAGTAGGTTGAGGCATTTAAAAGTCATCAGTAAGATCTTAAAGTGAATTTTAAAAAAAACAACCCAGACAAAACAATGTGCTAAAGGAGTTTACTGTTCCCCCGGTTTATCACATGACCCGGTCATCGCCACAGGTGTGGTTAGGACTGGGCCGATGTGCCTTTTTGGAATTTTAACTGGATGGCGGTTAGTGCTTCAAAGTGGCACCTGTTTAGAAATTTGCTTCTGAAGATATTCACAGATTTTATCACTTTGACATAAATTATAGTGCTGCTTTTCGGCTGTGGCAATAACTTCTGGAGGGCTTCTTTAGGGAATAAAATTAGCTCGTCAGCATCTGGCACAAAGTACTGAGTTGGACGAGTCGCTTCATGCTCAAAGTTGCTCGGTTGCTTGAATCGGGCACCTGCACAACAAGTAAGTTGGAAATTATTTCGAATTCAGTGGTTCGTTGTCTTGGCTGAGTTTGATATTTCCTCAGTTTTTAAATTATTGAACCAGAACTGCATGCAGAAGAAAGAACGGCGAACTTTGTATCATCGTGCATGTAGAGTTAATTATTCAGGCTATTTTTGAGACTAATAAACATTTTAAAACATCCATTGGACTTTATTTAATTTTTTTGGATTTATCGACGCCCCCTTATAAAAGACTATTTCAATTCAATTCAAAATTGCAAAATACCAAAGAAGAGCGTACATGTATATTCCGAACTAAGTTCTGAGCAACTACAGTACTAATTTCCAACCAACGCAATGTTTTTATACCGTGCTTAGAATCTGCTACTTGAAGCAGATTAACCTGATTG
>JANVCJ010088896.1:0-10542 GCA_026413505.1 Epizoanthus ramosus
AAAAGTAAAGTCCTGCCTTCAATCTAGGATTGAAGAAGCCAACATGACTTATCAGAGCCGGCGCTTTAAACTCCGGTTTCTGTAGCATGAAGCGACTGAGAGTTAATCACTACTCCCCCAGGATGGGATACTGGTCCATCGCAGGGTTACCCCCCCCAGCATTTTATCAGAATCTGCCATGTACTCATTTAATATTTATACACCTGGGTGAAGAGAAGCACTGTGAGAGTAAATGTCTTGCCCAAAGACAAGTACACAATGCGAGTTCCAGCAGCCAGGCTCAAAACATCAACCTTTTGGTCGAAAGTCCGAGACGCTAACCACTGGACCACCACACCTCCCAGGCTAAATAAAAAAAAGAATTAAAGTTTAAATTACTCACCACCACACCACATACTAGCCTTTTCACAATTATGTATGATTGAAGCTTTCCAAGTATTTTCAATGATCTGACAGTTCATTATGTCAAATATATGTTTACGAATGTGTTTCCATGGATACCTTGTTGTTCTCAGGTATTGTTATCGCTAACGTCGCTGGTGTTCTTTAACGCCGTCTACACAGTAACCATGGCTGGCAGGTGAGCATAGAAAATGGAAAGATTTCCACCGGCAGGATCTTCAGGGCTCGCGCAGGAATGCAAGAACAAAATTCAAAGACTTTCATGGTCTTTTTCAAGGACTTAAGAACTTTTTTCAAGGGCCAGTGTTATCTAAGCACAAGTCCAAAACAAACGTTTCCCAACCAAAAGCGATGTACATTACAGGATCTCATAACTTCACAAAAGTAAACATTTATTTATGCATCATTACTAATTTGATATTATCTGCATTTCCTTACATTGAACATTATTTTGACATACTTTTTTCGTACAACAGTCCTATCTGAGCTACATAGAATAACAAATACTTCAAGTACTTTCGGGGACTCTGCTCCAAAATATCCTTTTCAAGGTTTTCAAGGCCTTGAATTCTTACCAACCAAATTGAAGGACTTTGAGGACTTCAAGGACCTGTGCGAAACCTGTATCTTGGAGTTACATCAAGATTGGAGATTACGCTACAGTATTTGTTAAAGCGTGTATTCAAGGTTTAACGAACGAATTGTCTCTCTCAATCCAATACGTTCGAAGCGTTTGTAAAGTAAAGCCTAAAGGGGTGATCTAAAGATCAAGCCAGGGGGGAATTGATTCAGGGGAACGTGAACCAGGAATTCAGCTGAACCAAAAGGAATTTGGGTTAAAAGGCAGGTGTTAGGAGGACATGAGGCAAGTGTTCACCTGAACCAAACGGCATCCGCGACAACGGGATTTGATCCATGTGCACTTGAACCAGGAATCTATCTGAGACAAAGGGGATTTGCGCCAGGGGTACCTAATTCAGAAGGATTTGAGGCAGGTGTTCATCTGTACCAAATGACACCCACAACAGAGGAATTTGAGCCAGGGTTTTGGGGGCCAAAGATCTGTGGTCTGCGATCAGTTCCCGTTCTCCCTGTTAGATCGTAAGAGGTCCTGCAAGGCTAGCCACCGTTTTCTCACCCCATTCCTGCAGCTCATCAGCTCACTCGGCCCAACACCAATCCTTACAGAGGGAAAGGTAGTCTAAGGGATCGGAATTACGTGAATTCGAGTCGGGGATTATAAGCCACGGTGTTGACAACTAGGGTATATCTAAATCGGGGTAATCTAGTTCCGGGGGATTTGAACCAAGGTGACCTGAGCCAGGGGGATTTGAACCAGAAGGATATGCACCAGAAAAGACATGGCTGGGCAACGTATAGTTCAAGGGGATTTGAACCGGAGGGAAAAAAGAATCTAGAAATGAAAACCTGAGCCAGGAAAGCATATATGGTCGTTGATGTCGTATAAGCCCGACTGACACTGACTGGCACACAAGGTGATACAAGAGAAGACTCGTTACTAATGTTGCTCGGTTTCTTTCCATTCGCAGCATTCTGGTGGCATTAACCAGTGGGTTGGTGTACTCATATGTGAGATCGCCTGAACCGGACATACGACAAACGCGTCAGATTTACAATAGTTAGAAACATTTGATCATATTGACTTATTTAATTCATATTTGAAGAAATAAAACTATATATGTAACTACCAAGTCACCAAGCGAAAATAAGCCAAGAGTTTGAGACAACGTAAACAAAATGGGGTTTGAAGAGTATCCTACAGCCAGGTGTGAACCTGCGCTTCAACTCGCGGGATAAACGAGACTCACCTGCCCAGCCTCTAGCGTGTAATCATGCAGATTTATTCAAAATTGCATTTCAAACCATCTATTTACCTACAGGCACATTTTTTCATCTGGAAAATGTACTCATGCATATTTATTCAAAATTGCATTTCAAACCATCTATTTACCTACGTACACTTTTTTTGTCTGAAATATGTACTCATGCAGATTTATTCAAAATTGTATTTCAAACCATCTATTTACCTACGTACACTTTTTTGTCAGAAATATGTACTCATGCAGATTTATTCAAAATTGCATTTCAAACCATCTATTTACCTACGTACACTTTTTTTGTCTGAAATATGTACTCATGCAAATTTATTCAAAATTGCATTTCAAACCATCTATTTACTTACGTACACTTTTTTTCATCCGCAAAATGTACTCATGCAGATTTATTCAAAATTGCATTTCAAACCATCTATTTACCTTAGTAAACAACTGTACAGAATCTATAATTACAATAGATATTTAGCACCACGTATACGTGAGACGCGAACGTGAAATATGACCACGTCACGTGACTTCATTTTCCCCACGTTTTCGGTTTGCCGTTTCTACATGAAGGTAAGCATTTTCGCGTTTGCTGTGTACGTGAGATATGTTTGCCTTATTTTCATAACGAGAATTATTTATACTTCGTTAGAAGAACAGCAAAACGTTTTCCTTCATGTTACATGAGGCCAAATGAAGTTAAAGGTTTTGAAACTGGCAAATAATGCACTAATTTTTGCAGGACAGCGATGGCACCTTTTCGGTGACCGAAGGTAGAGAACGATGTGGCGTACGTGGAGCCGTGAAGCTAACGCAAAAAGGTGCCATTATACATGAAACGGCAAGTTCACGTTCGCGTCTCACGTATACGTATGCGTGGTGCTAATTTTCTCTGTGAGCAAATATAGGCAACGTATCTGTCCATCATCACATATACTGGCACAAGAAATGGGATTGGCACTGCACCAAAAAAGCAAAAATGCAAAACAAGGTTGTAGTTCTATCAGTTTCTACTATGGTTCAGATTGCTTCTAGCCACATCATTTGTTCCCAGGCCAGAGCCCCAGCGTGCGGCTTGCCCTGGGAACTGACTCACGTACCCAGTCGCTTCTTTTCTGCGTTCGTGATCTTTTCCGAGATATTTTCTCTCACGCGCAAACGCTAAAAATCGACTGGGTATGAGTCAGGCTCTGGGAACGAGATAAACCAGCTCCCATACCGCGACTTGTGCCTTTAGATCTGTCTTCCTTCTTTGTAACCGGGATTATACATAGTCATCTTGAAAGCCGCAACTCACTCTTTATGTACTAACTACGTCTTCGCCAACGAAAGAACAAGCTCTGTAAGAAAGATATGAAAGAGCTAGAGTTGGAATTCCGCCGTTAATAATACGGTTAATATATACATATAGGTTATGGAGTTATTTCGAGTGAAAACGAAATATTTTCTATGGCATGAAATAAATATGAATATATACAGCCGGCTTTAAAATAAGGGAGCTAGTCAAAACGCAATATTACCTAGATAGAGAACTACTTTGAATTTTCTCCAGACACAATCGAACCATCCCCTACCCCAATTATGGACCATCTATTTTTAATTAGGAGGGACCTAGCGACCAATACAGAAAATCAAATGATAAAGAAAAGCGAAACAGACAGTAAACTGCTTTCTAAATTTTGCGTTTTACATTATTTTAGGCGTCATAATCCAAAATGGCGGGGCCCATGACTGTCGAAGTGCAAAAATAGGGAAAGATGGTTTTATCTTCGTTCTTGTTTATGTGATGGTTTTGAACACCCAACACTCCAAGTAATTCACTGTAACAAATTCCTTCATCTGTCTGCAATATATTTTCACTTCGGGATTCCTGTAAACGTTAGTATTCTAGTATTTGAGAACTGAAACACTCACTTTATGCTCTGTTCGGCACTATGAATACTATGAGAGTCTTCCCGAGTATGCGAGCAGAGCATTACTTTTTCGAAGCAGAGCAAACGAGAACCAGATTACGAAAATTAGCGAATTCGTACAGTCGAGCACCCTTGAAAATTTTTCGAGGAATTCGAGCAAGGCCCAAATTTTGCGAGCACTCAGAAATTTTGAAGGGCCATTCAGCACCCCTACTATGAATTTAAATTTCCATTTTATAGTTGTAAAATTCTCGTACCCAGAGCTCATGTTCTCCAACGCCTCCAGCCAGAGAGATAATACATGAGCTCTGGGTACGCCGAATGCTCGATTACCTTGCTTGTCTAGGTCTCAGTTAATCTGCACTTTCCTGCTGTGTTTCAGTCCCGACAGCTGATTGGTCACCAACGGCAGTGTTGCCATAACAAGTAGTGTTGTATGACGACTGGTTGTTTACGGTGGTTAGGGAACGCTGATCTTGCACGAGCACTGCAAAACAACGTGCACAATATACATAGATTAATATAGCAACATCTTGTTATGAAAGTAACTGAGATGCTCTACATGCTTAAAAACACAGAAAATAAATCTGAGTTACTGACGGGAATTGAAGCCATGATCTGATTGCCGGTCAGAATTTCTCTACCCACGGAGCTACAGGGACTCATGTAGGGAGCTTTGTCATGTTGATGTAAATTTAGTTTCCCACATCAATATGACCTAGCTCCCCACATGAGTCTCTGGAGCTCCGTGTTACCATGTATAATAAGGTAATTAAAGAGGGGGGGGGGGGGCCCGGCCTTCCTGACACCAAAAATAGCCCGGTACAGATAGGGTTAAACCGAAACTAATCCATCATCATTTATTCATTTTGTATTAGTTTAGTACTTCTTGTTTATATTAATTTGAGTTTTATATTAAAGATTTCATGACAACATCTTATATGTTTAGAAAACTGCAAGCAAGTTGAATTTTGAGCGTAAAATTGCAATTTACCCAATGCGTATCTACGTACCATCATTTATTTTGTATTCTTTTAGTACTTCTTGTTTATATGTCTGAGTTTTATAAGACAGGAACGGGAGTGGATAGTGAACAGAAGGAATAAGAATTTGAAATATTTATTTTAGAATTAGAAATATCTATTTTATCTTCCAAATGTTTATGTTCTTTACTATTTTGTCATGTTTGTGGTATGCCAGATATTATTGACACGTATTCCTGAAATACTTCAAAATCGACCTTTTTGGTCTTCATGTTTTACATATATATAGTTTTTTAAATCTTATGACAGTATCTGCTGAACAGTTGAGAGAATATTGAAAGGACTAATAGATACAAATATAAATTTGCATTACAATAATAATGTAATATATTTAACACAAAGTTAAAGTTGCTACGCTTTATCATTTGAAAATCCATAAAATCCCGGGTATTAATAGTGCTCCGAAAAAGTCATATCTTTGTAAATATCGTTGGTTATCTTATGCTTTTTTGAAGAAAGTCAGCTGAATTTTGGTTCGCTGGCTCAGAAGTTCGTTTTTCTTATGGACTTTCATATAATAAAAAGAAACTTACATGGTTGTTTGAAGGAAGATACTACATCCAACACTCGAAGATAAAAGCCGTATCTTCGCACAGCCATGCCAGATCCTCTATATATAATTCAGTGCTAACAATTTGCTATATTTATGGGTGGCAGGGTTTGACAGTGTTATTGTCTCGACTGGATAATGGAGCAGTCTGAGGCGTTCTCGGATATAAAGATGATAGCCATGACTAAGAGAAAAGGAGCCTGTGAGTGAAAAGGCCGATCATCCGGGGATTTATATCCAGGTTTCAGCTCACTAGGAAAAATTCCACCATGACGTATTCTGCATGATGCCAATACGGTGAACCCATAAATTACGTTGGCCTTGCAAAATATCGGCGTCGTGATTTACTTACCAATAGGTCGTGTTGGTGACTCTAAGCATCTGCTGAGGATATCTGTCCGGGATTGTCCACGGCGGGAGATCAGGTCCAACTGTGAATTCTTCGAACTGCTGCCCTCAATACTTCCACGTCTGAAATCTAATACATACATTCAAATGAGGGTAAGTTTGAATGAGTGATTTGAACTATGAGTAAGTTTTACTTACACATCAGTACCTATTAATATTAATATTATCAAAGTAAGAAATATGTCAAGCATGTACATCTTGTTTGAACAATGAGCAATAACAAAAAAAATTAACTTATGAAAACAAAAAAAATTAAGGGTCCTTGGTATTGTCCTCTAGAAACACTACCGCCACTGTTTTATTGCTTTTAGAAATATGTGTTCACAAAAGCAAACAATTCGGCATATTTTCAAGGAAGTAGTGAAATTTTCTTTCATACTCCACAAAATCATCAAGTTTCATAGCAGAGCATGTTCCTCGCGAGCGTAATCAGCCATATACGCGAAGCTAATACTCTCCATACACGAAGTTTGCATTGTCTATTACAAAGCCACAAGTTAGCCGACTTCCCCTCCCTAAGGGAGAAAACACTATTTACCTCACACACAACGCAGTTCAATCCTAGTATCACATCCGTGAGGAACACTCGCCCATAAATAGCATTTTCAATTGAAATATGTATTCGGGCTCAGTTTTATTTTTGGAAAATTTGATAGCATCTTTTATATCTGGTTTCATATTTGCAAAGATTAAGTGTTTAAACGTTTCCACTTTTCCGTCATATTAGATCGTGGACACTGCGCATTATTATCTATAATTGTAAGTGCAAACAGTAAACAAGCTTGTATTGTCAGAGAAGTAGCAACGAAGAAACAAGAGCATCGTGCCATGTTGTTGTATTGGTTTGTCGTGGCCTTACATTCCAGCTTTTGTAAGAATTTGCAACAGAGAAAATCAGGATAAAATTGGCAAAAAATTAGTAACTCTTGAGATTTCGTTTGCAGGAATGGGATTATAAATGTCCAAAATGATGAAATTGGTCAATCTTAAAAGACCAGCATCAATAATGTATTACAAGCTTAATTGATGTTAATTGGCAGGGTCGAGTGCCCCTTACAACTGACGAATGACAGGTGTTTTAAACTCACCATCATCACAACCACTAAACAGGCTAACTGCTGCTGATGTTGCTGCTACTGCTATTACTGGTGGTGGTGCGTCGATATCAAGGCGCCAGGATGTTGGTTCGCCTGTTTCTGAGCAGGTTTCAAAGTCACTGCTATTAATACTAACAACGTCTTCACCTTTCCTGTAAAAGAGCTTTAGTCGGAGAAGAGACCGACCGTTGGCGCAGCTACGAACCGGCAACGGACAACGTCCACATTGAACTCTTTCTGGATTCAGATTCATTCTTTCCTGTAAAAGTTCCTGCATTGCCACAATGCAACTCTTTCTTCTGCTACAGATAATCACGATAGTATTAGGGAACTGCTCTTTCATCATGGTCATCACACCTGCAAACTCGCTTCTCATTCGCAGTTGTTCAAATTGCTTTCTCTCTTCCTCTGATAGGAGAACCTCGGCTTGAAATGCCCCAAGTTTGAACACTTCACCATCTACGTTCACATGTGCAGAGATATCCAGATGTACTTCTTCCTCACACTCCTTCGTTACCTGGTAGGACTGTGAGAATGTGCATTGCGGAGTGATGTCACAATTCAGTTCTTGAGTTGTCGAGATTCTGCTGGATGGTTCAATTTTGAACTGGACCAGATTAGAAGGATCGAATGCAGCAAACTTAAGCAAGCTCAACGACAAACCCGCGTAGTATCTGGTTGTCGAATCTTCAATAGCAGTGGGATCTTGCAATATCTTTCTGATAGTCGTTGCGACAAGTTCAATTCGCTTCCTTAACTTCTGTCCTTGCCCTGTTAGAAGGAAAGGACGCACGATATGCAGAAGTTCCTTAATTCCTGCACACTCTCCCCAAATGTGAATCTCCTCGGAGCTTCTTCCGCTCTTATTTAGCAGACTAAGCTGCTCGAGGATTCCACATAACTCACTGACAATTTTCCCGCACTTCAGTTTTTCAAGTCCTTCTTTTATTCTTTTCTTTGATTCCTCCACTGCATCTTCTGGCAAGCCCCACAATCCACTGAGAGTTTCTACCTTAGGAACCTCCTTGAAAGTTTCTTTCACGAGTTGGATAAGAGGAGCTACTACTTCCATCATCTTCTCAGGAGCTGTCTCTTGTCCTCCTGCTGCAATAATCACCTGTCGAAGTTGTTTCTCTATGTCACTGGATAGATGCTCCTGACGCAGTAGAAATCCTAGGAACTGCTCAGAAGAAAGGCATTCATCGATGTCTTTTTCATTGCAACACGTTTCAATGCAGCAATCTCTAATGACGGACAAAAACAAATCTTGGGTTTCTTCATTGAAACAACGTGCACAGTCTGGGTCATCGTTGTCGAGGTTTTCGATCTTATCTGCCAGATCTCTCAAGCGCTCTATGTAAAGTTTGCCCGTTTCGTTCAGTCTGTGATCTAAACAGCAAGAAAAGCAAAGATAGTCATTCTGATGTACAAACGAAATAGATTGAAAACCGAATCTATCAACAAAACCAATTTCTGATCAGTGTAAGTGATAACTACAACGATAACTCCAAAAGAATAAACTGAAAAGATTGACTTATGTGTGAACAAAGTGTTATTTTGAACCTTCATCGGTTTCACGCGGCTGCCATAACTAATTTGAGGATACACTCAGATAAGAGCCCCGACTATAAATGATTCATGGTGGATTGCAATTGTCGTACTATATAAACCAATCTGTATATCCGTCACTTAGTGGTTGGGGGCTATGTTTTAGTTTAGATCACTACAATATAGAGTGCGTTTAGTTAAGAGCAAAGCTAGCTAGATTCTACAAAAATTACCATTTAATTATGCACATGCTTTGATACACGCAATACCGGATCTGCAAGCCAACATATAAGGAGAATTTATACACAACAGTTTACCGGCCAAGCTGGCACTAATGAAGGTTTTTGCTCTTGCTCTCGAAACACCGGCTCAAATCTTCCACCCTCACAAAGAGAAAGATAACACACCATCTTCCAGTTGATTTATTCACCATATAAATTAAATCAACTGCAGAAAAGTTTGATACGATACATTTTAAAATTTGTAACTTTTTATTAAGGAGGTCCTCTTTGAAAATCTCCCGGTGAGAACGCCCCTTGGTTAAAGATTGTTATAAATAAATAAATATATAAATAAATAAAAGTAGTTGTTGATAACTATATAAAAAAACTGTAAATAAACAAGTAACATGCATTGGTGTGTAAATAAAATGATATCAAATATACCCATGTTTAATGCAGACATGTGGCAGATTTGTGGAATTCCAATGATGCGTAGGGTATGGAAAGGGTTTCCTGCATTGCAAACATACACAATCGCCTTAACCTCCTACCTTCAGGTGTAAGATCTTTAATAAGCTCTTTAATCTTGGAAGGATCCTCATCGCCATTCATCACCTTCCTGATTTCAAGGATCCGTTGTAGCTGCTTCTCGTCGTTCTCCCATATCGAGGTTATTTCCCTCAAACGTTGTTTGCCTATCCCAAGTGTTTGTGCTACTGGCAATAGATTTGCAATATTCTCCAGCGAAAGTATCTTCTTCACGTAGGTCGAGAGATCTACAATAAACACATATTGGACATAAGGTGTATAATGATCAGTAAAGCAGTATAGCCTGCGCCGCAGACAGTCTAAACCCTTGAATAAAATCACTGTTTGACACAAAGCCGGCCTCGGCTGCAACGCAGGCAATAAAGCAGGTATTCCTTAGATGATAAGAAACGAGGGATCCAAATGAGACCTTTAAAAAGGTCTGCTCCGAAAGGCAGGCCCACTTTGTGTACGGGTTAAGACCAAGCTAAATATAGTAGAAGGCCATATAATATCACTTAGTGGTTGGAGTATAAACAAACCAAGAAAAATAAAACCATCAGTGATTCACTGACACGTACGTAAAATATATTTCAGAGTATATATACCAGTCTTCCATCCTGACGACATCAATAAGCAAGGACGTTCAACCATTGGTCCCCCAGCGGATAAAGAGCTATGCCGTCTGGTAAATGTCATTATTGTTATTATTTATTATTACTATTATTATTATATTATTATTATTATTGTTGTTGTTTTTATCTGCTATTTCCAGTTGTGATTATTTTTTTTAACAGCAAATGTCATTGTAAATAGTCCCTATATTTTGAAAATATTTTTAAAAATAGTTTTATTATCTTGATGTTTGAAATAAACATTATTATTATTATTATTATTATTATTATTATTATTATTACCATTACCATTACCATTGCCACTGCCATTACTATTACTGTTAATATTACTATTACCATTACCTTTTTATAGTGGT
>JANVCJ010088907.1:0-10541 GCA_026413505.1 Epizoanthus ramosus
CCCCTGGAAAGCTTTTATTCACTGTGTAATGCGTAATGTATGGATAGCTGTCTTATCCCCTGGATAGCTCCCAATCGCTGTGGAATGTATAGATAACTGTTTTATCCCCTGCATAGCTCTCATTCACTGTGTCATGTGTGGATAGCTGAAATTTTATCCCCTGGATAGTTCTTATTCACCGTCTGGATATAGTCGATACTGCATGATCCAGAATCCATGGCGAGAGTTTGATACACAATAAATAGGTAAATTATTGAGACGCGACGAGAACTATCGGTTTTTTCTTTAGTTGACCGACCTAGCATCGTAGGTGGTTGAATGTTGGAAACAAACGACTATACTGGTCTAGACAGCATACTCCTGGGTCCTGGGTCGATTGGTACTATCCAGGATTATACCTAATATTAGATTGCATTTCTGAACCTCTGAAATAGTGTTCAAACATTGTCGACGATCACTGATTCAATTGACTCAGACTTGATGCACAGAGCTAAAATGAATAAAAACAGGCAAGAAATATATTTTACAATGACCGGAAATCTCCATTTAGGTATATAAAGAAATTTGGAAAGACAGCATCACTTTCATTTTCCGCTTTTATTCTTTGTAACTGAGGCCCATATTAGGTGGCACAACTTAGCATGCAAGCTGCGTATATATGTATATATGTATATATAGTTGCACAATATATCTCCTAAACTAATGAGTATACGTACTATCTTATAGCTGTTGTTTTCTTTTTCTTTTCTGCTATCTTAGCTACTATCTTGTAAACCACTTCTCTAAATAAAAAAATACGAATGGAAAAGAGTGCTAATGTAAAACAAACTTTAAAATCTGATGGTCAGACTTGTAGAATATTGTTCAAAAGTATGATTTGTGTTTTTCCTATTTGTAAACGTATACATTCATGTTGGTATCGTGCGTAATAAATAACTCGTAAATAAAATTGAAATTCTCAATTGCCGGGCCGGCTACGACCTGTGATAATTTGTGCAATGATTTCGACCTGCCATATTTTGTGAAATGATAATCTGCATAAATAGAAATAGAAATTACAATCTCAATAAATATAAAATATAATAGCAATTCACCGCTAAATTCGACTTGATAATATGTAATTTAAAAACGATAGATCTTTGCGGACTACTTTTAATTTCACTGTTCCTTGACTAATTTTGAAAACGCCGAGTCCTCTCTCTGTAGCAGCACTTGTGGTGAATCATATTCAACGATTGTTCCCTCTCTGAGCACCATAACTCTGTCACTGTCCATGATTGTGTCCAATCTGTGAGCGATGGTCAGCACCGTACAGTCGCTGAAGTTCTGTCTGATCGTCTCTTGAATCTTACGGTCCGTTTCAAAGTCCACGTTGGCTGTGGCTTCATCTATGACAATGATCTTGTTGTCTTGCAGCAGAGCTCGCGCCAGACACACCAACTGCCGTTCACCAACACTCAAGTTGGTGCCTGACTCGTTCAACTCGTATTGTAGTTGACCCGGCAGAGACTGCACCTTCTCTTTCAACTGTAATTGTAAACATATGAATGTGCGTTATGTACAGTCTACATAGATCAATCAGTCTAACAGTCCCACCAATTACCATTCTAGAGTTTTTATATATGATATGACAGACAATTGATAAGCAAAATAGTTCTTGGATTGCCTAGGAGTTAATTAATATTCGTTGCTGTACTTAAACTTTCTGCAAAATCGCAACCAATAGAATGCCATTACTTGGCCATATACAGGCTTGTAAACGGAGTTGAATTGGTTTACTTAAGTCTATTCCTATATCGCATGCATATAATTCATAAAGTGCTCCATCTAACCTCGATTCCAACAACTTCACCCATCCATTATTCATATGTATGAACCCTCAACCAATACAAGCTATCCACATCTGCTTCCATCCACTAGTTAATCTCATATAGCTATCAATCCATTCACTTTGTCATTTCCATCAATCCATATACTCTGCCATTTCCATCCTCATACTGAACCATACAGTTCCATCCACGAACCTATTTACCCATCTATACCACTCTACCAATCCACCTAGCCACCGATCCATCGTTCCACACATCCACCAATCCACTTATCCACCGATCGACGATTCACCCATCTACCGTTCCACCCATCCAGTCAACCAGCCGTCCACCTGTCCACACATCTATCCACCTATCTATCCACCCATCTATCCACCCATCTATCCACCCATCTATCCATCCATCTATCCACCCATCTATCCACCCATCTATCCATCCATCTATCCACCCATCTATCCACCCATCTATCTATCAACCCATCTAGCTATCCACCCATCTACCCATCTATCCACCCATCTATCCACCCATCTACCCATCTATCCACCCATCTATCCACCCATCTATCCATCCATCTATCCACCCATCTATCCATCAATCACTGACTAACCTGTACTCGCTCCAATGCGTGCCACAGCGTCACATCATCAACTGTCAAGGAGGGATCAAGATTTCTCCTCAGTTCTCCACCAAACAGAAAGGGATCCTGAGGAATTACAGACATGGCTGCTCGGGACGTTTGGAGGTTAAGAGTTGAAATATCTTCTTCATCAATTAGAATTCTCCCTTCTGCTTCTGGCATACGGAACAGTGCTGCTAACAAAGATGACTTTCCAGATCCAGTCTGTCCTACAATACCAACCTTTTGTCAACGAAAAAGAAAAGCAAAGAAATTGTTATTTATGATTGCATCCAAGGACAAGAAATCAAAGTCGACCCGATATTTATTGGTGTATGTGGTAGGTTGCATGGTAACTACTTCAAGTTAGTTTGCATATAACAAAGATTTTGTAACAGAAATACGTTCTAGAGAGGACGGCGAAGCAGCTAATATCTGTGGTGCTACGTTTGGCTTATTAGTTTAGGATATCAGTCATGGAATAAAAAGCGGAAATTTCGCCGTCCCGATGTGGGCTCTGCCCCACTCCCTCAAAACGTAGGTGCCTAGGGAAATTAATAGTCTTGACAACCTCTTATTAACTATTCGAATACCGTAATGTTTTTCTCTGCATGCATATATTGTAATTGCGTCCTAAACTCTATGTTTCAATGTCTGATTCTATGGTTTCATATGGTTGCTTTGGAAATGTTTTGTTCACTGTGCTTAATTATACGTGCTGTTCCAAATTAATCTCGCAGTATCATTCTTACCTTTTCTTTACCCTTTACTTCAAATTTCACATCCTTAAGAGATTTCGGTCCTCCCTCGTAGTACACAAGTGACAGGTTTTCGCATGAAATAGTTCCTGTGTTTGGCCAATTGGCTGGAGGCTGAGCCTCGACTTGGTAACCTGGCTCTGGGGTAAGCTCACCATACTCCAGTACTCGTTCAACTGAGGTCATCAGATTCTCAAACTGCACGCTGTTGTGTACAGCAAGGTATATGATCTGGGTCAGGTTCACTGCCGAGTACAATGCCAAACCGGTAAAACCTGCATCTGCTGAAGTCGTAACAGCCGCTACTGAGGCGGCGGCGAGGAAGGTAGCGGTGAGTAATTCTGCACGTACTCCCAGCCACTCCCCTCCCGCGATATAAGTGAACCATGCGCGTGTATGGTCGTCTTGGAATCTGTGAACATGTTTCAGAACCTCTGTTAGTGAAACAGCTTTGCAATGTCATGCTCGTTCAACACAACTGTTGCTCTGTAAACAAGTAGCTGCAATTAATGATGGTTGACTGATCTTTGATCTGGCGAAACTTACGAATGTATACGAAGAACTACAGCTACACAAATATGGCTGGAGGATCGACGGACGATCATAACCATTATAATGAGTTATACATATACAAGAACTCTCCATTAGGCCAAGACTTATGTTTCAGTTTAACAGAAATAAAGCTCTATAACAGTAAGAGTCCTTCTTATCATTTCTAACAGATTTCTAAGATTGTAGCATGCAGAGACGAGCGAAGGAAACTAACTTATAATTGGCCTTGAAACAACGTATTCCGACAGTTATGTGAAAACGCTGTACGAACACACTATCTTGTAAACTTAGCTCGATAAACATTAGCGTTACGGATCCAAGCGTTTTTCAGGAGATTATATCAGTAGACTACTCTAATCAGTCAGCAATCAGCAAAAGACATCAAACCAGTGCCCACCTGTAAAAGTTCTTAATAAACCTTTCCTCTGCCTTGAAGCATTGGATACTGGCTAGCCCTTGCAGAGTTTCACTGATGTGTGAATATACGGGGCTGCGGGATCTGGCTTCCAGTCGCTTCACTTCTCGTGTTGTTCTCACATAGTACATTCCAAGAATCACGAACAAGATAACTAGAGGGACGGCTGCGATCACGGCCCAGTATTGTACAGCGGCAACAAGTATAAGACTCCCCAGACAGTTGGTCAAGGAGAAGAAGAACTTGAAACCAACATTTGGCAACTCCTCGTCCATAAATCCCAGGTCTTTGGAAAACCTAGAAAATTGAATAGAGAAAATTTAGACAATTTTCTTTCAACGAGTTATAGGGATAAATGAAGACGTCAAATAAAATTATCCAATTACACAATTGAACAATAGTAACTTTGGCTCTAACTGTTTCTATGTATTGGTTAGATAACTATGATGCTTATTTGTTTTACTGATTCAACTGGTCTCTATATGGCACATTGTATAATCAACGTTATTGCAGTAATTGGAAGTAGGGTCGAGCTCATTCAGTAGATTGAAGTCATGTTTCTAAGTACGATATCAATGTAAATAGAAACTAACATGGAAAGTACGTTTCTAACAGATATATATTGACTGAGATTCAAACGTTTTTCATGCAAATGTCTACCTTGCAAATTGTTCAATTAGTATTTGTAATTGCATAGTTTATAGTGTACTTTGGAATAAATGCGCACAAGTAAAATTTTCAAAGAATAACAAAACCGCACGAGCGTATTTATTTCAAATTACACGAGAAAAACTATGCGATTACCTGTTAATCATATAGTTGTAAAGATGAACAACTACTGAATTTAGTCGGCAAGTGATGTGAGACTTTCAACACACGCGTCAATTTTCGCGCCATTTCTTGAACTCGAGGAGCGCGGCGTGCGGTAAGTTTTCTGCAGCTTTTTACTGTTTCTCCATTGGTTAATTCGGTATTCATGTTTATTAACTAATAATATTTTAATTTGGAAAATTTTACAACGTGAAGATCTAGCTGATATTTTCACTGTGTTTGGAAAAAATGCACCGATGAAATATCTGAAATCTTTACATCTATATGATTACAGATTTTAAAAAGCATTTGATTTTGAATAACTGAATATTCTTGCATCAAATGTGTAACTGTTCTAACTAATCACAAACTATACCTGTTTTGTATTCTCCCAGATGGATTGGTATCGAAGAACATAACAGGCGATCGAACCACTGATTTCACCATATTATCATGGAGACGCTCGTTGGAATTCAAATAGTTCTGGTAGTGCATTAAACCGCCCACAAAGCTCAGGACCATGTAGGAGCCAGTGAGACCAGCAAACACGTATATATTGAGGTGACGCTGCTGTTCCACATATGAAAGGTCAGTCCAACAGGCTAACCACCACTCGCTGAGCTTCAAAATCACTGAAAATAATAACATGTTGATTCATTCACAGCACTAATTACATTTACTATTGTCTAGAAAATGCGAATCCTTCCCTTTATTTAGGTTATTTAGAAAATCTGTTGCACGGAAAAGTGATAACAAACTAATAAGTTTAATTCTCATTCAAACGAATCTTCATCATTGATTGAGATTTAGGTTTACATGGCCACAATATGCTCATCTTCAAACTGCATTAAATAAGTACTTTGGTAGGTACCGTAAACGTCCAATAAATAAACCGTGGTCTTATTTTTGTTTCATAGGGCTTTTGGGGGCTTATCAATATTATTAGGAGGGGGATTTTTTTTGGGGGGGGGGCATATGATTGGTGGCGATGTTTTGTCTTGAAAATGGCTCTACGGAAGTACTTTGAAATTGTTTTGGGATTATTTTCGGGGGGGGAGGGGTTAATGGGGTAGGCTTTATATCGAACGTTTATGGTATCTTAATTTAATCAGAGATTACGTAACTACTCGTAGGTATCAGTGATGCATTCCCATGCAGGTTATTACCTTGACTGGCAATGAAAATGGTAAACACAGCCATTAGGGACAATGTTGAGTTTCCAGCTTTGAAGTACGTCCAGTATAAGCTCAGCGACACAGAGCCGGTTGCGCGTTTCTCTACTACTCTTTCAATTCCCATAGAAATTGGCCTGTTGCTCCTTCTCTTAGGCTGTTCGACTCTGGACATTGAGTCAGCTTTCCTGGGCAGGCATGGAGTTACACCAATCGCTTGATTTAATGACGATATATCAATGCCAGCTTGCTGTATTTCTTGATAACTTCCCACAGCAATCATGTTTCCTTCCTTCATGAGCATAATGCGATCTGCATCCCGTAGATAACTGAGGTGATGTGTGACCATAATAACCAGACGAGACTTCAACAGTCCTTTAATACATTGATTGAACAATTTCCTCCCCACATTAATGTCCAATGCACTGAATGGATCGTCCAGTAAATAAATGTCTGCGTTATAGTAAACTGCGCGTGCTAAACTAACTCGCGCTTTCTGACCTCCGCTCAAACTTATCCCACGCTCTCCAATGAAGGTAGAGTCGCCGCTGGGGAACTTCTTTAAGTCATTAGTCAGTTGGCAGGCGTTGATTGTCTCTTGATAACGTTTGTGGTCGTATGGTGAACCAAAGAGGATATTTTCTCGAACAGTACCAGTGAATATCCAGGGTACCTGAGGTGCACAAACAACACGGCCATGCTGTTTAATTTTTCCGAACGCCGGGCGCATTTCTCCCAATATTGTCATTAGAAGAGAGGATTTGCCGGAGCCGATTGGACCAGTAATTGCCAACAGAGCTCCGCTAGTAAGGCTGAAGTTTATATTGTTAAGGCATGGTTGGGTCGTGGTGTCATTCCAGTAGCAAGTCGCATCTTGGACTTGAATGAAAGGCAAATCGTCCTTCTCCTTCATATCAGTATTGCGGCTGCCCTCGTTCTGGTTCTCCTTGTTGTTGTTGTTGTTGCTGTTGCTGTTGTTGTTGTTGTTGTTGTTGATGCTGCTGCTGTTGCTATCATCCATTGTCATATGAAGAGAATTATTGCTAATATTTTCTATAGTTTCATGGTCATCGTTATTGTTCAAAAAAGGTTCGACGCAACTTGATTTTACCTTACGAGAATACAATCGTTTAAACGTTCCTTGACAGCCGCTTTCCGCAATAATATCTTGAACTGCTTTATTTCTGATGTTGATGTTATTGTCATTTATATCTATAACAATATTATTGTTTTCGATAACTTCAGTGACGTCTTTATTGTTCGAGAAATACTCAGTACAAGTGGGTCTGACTTTACGAGAATATATCCGTTTAAACGTTCCTTGGCAGCCGTTTTCCGGGATTACTTCTTCAATTGGTTTATCAGAAATGTACCTAAGAACTGAGAATGCTGGATTGTCGAAACTCAAAGGCTGATCTTTTTCTTCATACATAAGAAATGCTTGAATTCTCTTCAGGGATGCAAGTCCTTTAAGAGTATAACTCATTTGTAGTCCAAAGTGGCCACAGAGGGAATGTTTGATGTTACTGTATAGTACCATTGTAGTGAAGACGGTTTGTGGCTTCAAGAGTTGACCTTCAACTACAAGTCCCGTGTACAAGATGAAACTGAGAAACACCATAGTTAGGAAGTAGATTAGCACTATCCCTGCCTGCAATACCGAAAGCCAGCGTATTTTCTTCAATTCTAACCTGCAATGGTAAAATAAGAAATATATATTAATATGATTTCTGAGTCCTCAGTTTTTCATTATAATAATGCAGGATACTACAATAATTGTCCTGGTATACATTCCTAATTCACGAAAGGTTGACAGGATTTAAAATAGAAAACAAAAATTATGTGACTGAGGGATATTCTGGGAATCCATTCTTGAGAGCTCATTTGTTTGCGCAACGTATGAATTTTTCTCATCGATCCTCAGTTCCTTCATCACAGAAGGTAATTGAGGGTTGTCTAACTAGTTAGTCGGGTGGTTGAGTTCCCAGAATATCCCTCGGTCATATATTTTATATTTTCAAACTCGTCAACCTTTCTTGAATTAGGTGTATACCAAACCTACGTATAGCCTGACACAAAAATGGTTTTCCAATTAATGACAAGAGAAGCTTGTGATGCAGGCCTCGAAACGGAATATTCGCGGGTTGAATAACCAATCAGAATGCGCGATTAGCACTATTCGTTACTTTGGTACATTCGAGCTTTAATAAAATATACCTTCTGAAGTTTCCAATAATCTGGGTCAGCGGTGCTTCCCAAGTGTACATCTTGATGGTGCGGATACCGGCTATAATCTCACCAGTGAGCCGGACTCGGCGGTCGGTCAACGCTGATACCTTCAGGTTCAATTTCCCAAGCTTCTTTCCTGTAAATTAGCCAGGAAAAACATTTAACCCAATAATATGTTAATTCCTTGCAAAGTTTTATATGTTAGATGCAACTTCTGATGGTCCAAAAATAGTATTTTGATCTAAATGGTCTCTTTCTCTACGGAATTATTTTGAATTATTTTTTGTTCTAAACAAGATTCATTCAATTCCCACCTTTGTCAACCTTCACGCATAATATGACAACCCCTAGCTCTCTTGGGGTAAGGGATCGAGTCAATACTTATTCCACAGATAGGGTCCCACTTTTTTTCATCAGACACAGTTGTCAGCGCATGGTACCATCCTGTAAAACGCATTTTGACCACCTATTTCTATTTATACAATAAACAAGATATAACGCGCGCTGTGATTTGTCAAAAACTGTGATCTATTTTTGAACAGACACCAAAATGACGACACGCGACACGCCACTACTTCTCTATTTTTTGTTTTAGTTGAATTACAATGGGGAAAACCTCGAAAATCTGTTTCGATTATGGTATAAAACAAATAGATTCCATTTTCCGTGCGTCTGTTCACTAATAGATGTTCAAATGACGCCAAAACACGGCGAGAATTTCAGTGACACACACGCCTTCGGCTCGTGTGCCACTTCTGGTTCTCTTGCTGTGTTTTGACGTCATTTTAACATCTATTAGTGAACAGACACACGGAAAATGGAATCTATTTGTTAATTAGTGGCCATGGGTAAATCTTTACAGTCCATCGCTCCACTTTGCTGTCGTACAAAAGAACTGGAAGATACTGTACTACCCTTTCCCACCCCGAAAATAAGCCCAAATTTTCGTACACGTAGCATAAGTCTATTGTTTTGTATTTGTATACCAATGTACTTAAACTAGGGTCATTCTGAAGGCAAAAAATCTCCCGAAAATAAGCTGTTAAGACGAAGATGGAAAAGGGTGGTGTAACGCCCTCCCTCTTCTCACCTCCTTTCCTTCCCCTTCCTTCCAGTAAAGACCGAGAGATAGCAAACTCGCAGGATAAATGCAGTTAGAATTAAGTGAAAATGATTTGTACTAATTCGATTTCTATATGAGCTTCTTAAATAAGGGCAAGTCTCACCTAAAATGGCATCGTGATTTTATTATTTTATATGATCCTACTTCTCCAACTGATCACTGTGATGTAAATTGTATTGTTCTGCGACAAATGGGTTCTCGAGATGCTAAGGGGTTAAAATCTACTTCAATGAAAAAAAATAGACTGAACAAGTTATGTTTTTCTAAGATTTCGGTGTCCGCAAAAAAAACTGAAAGTGTACTTAAAATCATTGGACAATCTCAAACTAGGTGGCGAAAAATCTCTTCACTCATGGCACACAAATTTATAACACAAAATCTCAAAATCTGACACGCGCGTGACGTCACAAATTCAAACTTTAGCACTTATTAAAGGGGCTGTTTCACGGCTATTTAAGGCATTCTTGAGATGTAAGAAATTCTCCACAAATCACAGGAAATCTAAAAATAAAAGGTTACCGTCGTAGAAAAACATAAGAGAGATTATGATAAGTCGTAAAGGAATGTGGATGGTTAAAATTGGGGAAGATTAAAACGGATTACAAACTCTCAATTTAATTTCGGTGCAGGCTAGACATTAAATAAGTTAAATCCATTCGCTGTCAAAATCGTGTTTCCTGTATTTAAACACTTCGCTTTTCACAATATTTAACCTTTTTATCATTTCTTGTTATCCTGTTGATCTTACAACTTGTATTTCATGACTAGAAAGGCTTTGTTCCTGGCATGACTTGAGAGCATGCGCAGTACCATGATATATCCCCTTTAATATCTCGAGAAATAATTATCGCACATTAATCGAATTGTTATCACAGCAACCAGTTCGACAAGTTGAATCAGATAAAATAGTAAATCATTATGTCTTTTAGGTGTCTTTGACTGAATTATTTTTCACTTCTCCTTCTCTCTCTCTCTCTCTCTCTCTCTCTCTCTCTCTCTCTCTCTCTCTCTCTCTCTCTCTCTCTCTCTCTCTCTCT